>PVHY01014946.1:0-37141 GCA_004024945.1 Uropsilus gracilis | reverse complement strand
CCTTCACACAGGTCTTGCTCCTCAGGAACCAAGTGCTGGGGAGGTGAGGAAGATCCAGAGGACCCAGCTGGATCCTTCTTCTGAGGCCCAAAACCTCCGCGCCTGATGCCAATCTCCAGACTCTCGTTCTCACTCCACTCTTCACGCTCCTCTCCAAAACTGGATATCTCCACACTCCACCTCCCCTCTTTTTATCCTTCTCCCTGCTTCCCACTGACCATCCCACCTTAGTGTGTTATCTCCCTTTGCCCTCTGGGCCTGCCTTGACCTCAGGACCCTACATTACATAACCCCAATCTGCCCAGGTAACCACTTTACTCTAAAAGGGGGAACTGGCCTCAGGCTAGTCTTAGTCTCGGTCTTTCAGATGCAGATGACTGCAATGCCCACATTTCTTTCTCAATGAAAGGAACTGGGTTCATCTTTGGGTCCAGGGTTCATCTTTGGGCCCCCGGCTTCAGTTGGATGAATTAATGAATGAGTGAATGAACGAATACAAAGAGATTTAAGTAATTAAATCTAATGAATAAAAACTATTTTTTTACATGAAGTGTTAGAAGGTGATAGGTTGTGGGGAAAAAAACTGAGTGGGAAAATGGAGTAAAGGTAAAGGAATGCTGCAATTTTGAATAGGGTGATGTGAGTTGGCTTCATTATGAAGGTAATATTGATATTTATGCAGTCTATAATTGCTATTTAAGGAAAAATATCAGTTAATTTCATAATCTCCATTTTGTGTCAATTCTAATTGCTCTTTTTTCCTAATTCCATCATATTTTTATTTATACTTTTTAATTAGATCCAGGTGAGAATTTTACATTTTTTGAGTGCTAAGTTTTCTTGTAGTAGTATAAAGAGTATAAAACTTTGTTCAGTCATGCAAGTAAGTTATTCCAGACAATTTTGATTCTTCTAAATCTTCCTTTAAACTTTGAAATTAAAAGTTATGAGCTGCTTTCATCCTAGGGGTGTATTGGTCTGACCAGGAAGATGAGATCCTTCTAATACATACCCCTTGCATTTTGCTACCTTTTCTTTCATTTGGAAACAGTAAGTGTTCTCTGTCCTTTGTGACTTTGGGGAATGTTTGGCTTAGGCTTTCTGGTTCCTCCTTGCTGTGTGCAGGTTCATACTCTGCCATCTGTCTCCTCTTCCAGACCTGGTTCTTCATATAGATCTCCCTTATCTCTCCAAGACTGAAGCACTCACACTTAAGCCACTTATAGGTACACTTTTCTTTACTCTCCTTTCTGTTGTTTCAGTGCAGCTAGATCTCCAGGCGTTTGGAGTTCCCTTTCCTACCCAAGCCCTGGACTCTGCCATCAGGCTAGTGGTCACAGAGCTCAGCATTCCCTACAGATGAACAGTTCACATGCCATCTAGTTCCAATGCTTGCAAACAATTCTTGCATTTTCCTTCAGGATTTCTGTTTAGTAGAGGAAGAAAATTCCTTTAGAAGTTAAACCTTCATGAGTGGAAGTAGAAGATATTTTATATTTTTTAAGATACTGTTTGAAGCTACTTACTCTCATAAATTTTTTGAAAATTTTAAGTTACAAAGATTGAAATTGCCAATTTTTTTCTCAGCATTTTGTGACCTTTACCGTATTTCTTTATGAATTTTCACCAGGGTCAGAACACAAAGGATCATGGAATCCTAGAGAAGAATGTTATTCTTATTTGCTTTGAAAATTGTTGGACAAAAAAATGTGAACACAGGTGCCATTTTGTGATGCTTTGCGTGCTGTTTATTTCATTTACATTCAAATGATATCAAAATAAAGTAAATGTGTGAACATTATGTTCTAAGCAAAAAAAAAAAGCAAAACATATGTAACCTTTCTCCAACGGACAGAAGTGCCATATAAAAGAAACAATATTTTGATTAGTTGACTTTTTTTTCCTCATTAAATTCAAGAACTATCCAATACTGCCTCAAGCAGTTCAGACTTTTCCTGGACCTATAGCTAAGGTCATCAGACATTAGCAATTGATTGTAAGTGCAGGGACTTAGTAATTATGTCCACATTCCCTGAAGCCTATGAGATTTATTTTTTTTTCATCTGGATGCAAATCTTTGATATCAGGGCATATGATTGTTTACTTAACTGTTTACATTGAAGAATTCTTTTCTGGTTGTTTTCAGGGTTTAGTGCTTTTGTTTAAGGTGCACCACAGTTGACAAGTAATTCCCTGCAACCCTTTCTGACCTTTAGAACAGCAGAGAGAATATAATACTACATGAGGCAAAACACCAATTTTGTTACAATGCTGCTCTTAGAATTGAGAGAAATTGATTCCTCAACTTACTTTTCTAGGCAAGGCCTTTCAAAGACATTCTTCTTTTCAGGTAGTGGTCACAGAAACTCATTTTAAATGGGCAGTGTTTCATGACAAATTAGTATTAGTGTATAATTCTAACCAATGATGAATAAAGTATTATGGGTATATGTTACCTTTTTATGATTATTCATCAGAAAAATTGTTTCCATTGTACATTAAATATTTATTCTCCATGAATCTGACAATTACATTCATTTATAAATTTTAAATGTTTTCTCTAATTTAGCAGTCTTGGGTGTCTATGGAATTCTTTTCAGAAAAATGCTATTAAAGCATAAGAGAAAAAGAATAGAATAGAAAAAAATGAGTTTTCTTGGAATGCAGTGATTAAATGTTTTAAATAATATACTAGACTGAACTATATAAAACTATCCTATTTTATATATTCTATATGAAACTACCCTATAAACTGTAAAATGTGTATAAATATTGACAATTTTGCCTACAAATAATGTTTCAGGTTAATGGTAATTGTGTGCTTCAGAAACACAATAAACCTGGAAGAAAGGAAAGAGGGTTCACTGGCTATCACCTGTGGACGCATGATTGTAGACCCAAATGAAAAACAGACACATGGGGCAAAAAAAGAATTAAATAATAACAGGGAGAACTGAGAGAGGGAGAGAGAGCTCAGGGAAAGGAACTGACACTTCAGGAGCTACACACTCAGCAGGGACAAACCAAGCCAAGAGCAAAGTGTTTCTGGACATGTTGCAGTTCACAGGAAGAAGAGCCCACTTACTGTTCCAGCTTTTGAACTCAGACTGCCACTCTGCACCTTCCCCTTCCCAGAAGTACCCTCACTCCGGAGCTCTTGGAGCAAAGCTATGATCATAGCACAGCTCCACAATATCCTTTCCAACTTGGGTGGTGTCCAGCCACCAGGGGTTGGAGCACAGGCCTGAATTCTGGCAGGCTACTGAGGCAAGGCAGACCAGCTGCTGCCCAGCCCAGTCACTGAGAGAAGCTGAGGGCACAAGGCAGCTCCAATATTTCATTATTAATAATGACAATCATGTGCCGCATATAATAGCACCTTTTTGCAGTAACAAGTGCAGCAATATTAATTTTTGTCATTATTGTAATGTGATAAGAGGATATTTGATTTCTGTAGGTGACAAAATCACAGATACTGACAATACTGCTGCAGTTTCTTTTCCATTTTAATAATTGAAAGCAGTGTTAAATATTAGAGATTAATGTAATAAAAGCTACGTATTTACTGTATCAATGTCCATAGACCTTTTGTAGAACTGATGGCAGGTACTTGGATTCCCAGCTAAGAACTATTGCATCAACTCTAATACTATTATAACTTCTTTAAGTAAATTTTATTTGATGAAAATAAATTTAAGTGTATGGGCCTTAAATGTGCTTAAATTTTAAATAGAAATGTTTTTTCTATATCTTTACATACTTAGTCCTATCACCGTTTAATCTTACCATTTTGTGTATGCTCCCTAGGAAGAGTGTTAAAGACAAGCTCAAGCTCATGTCTGTCATCTATTAACCAAATAACACATACAACTTTTATAAAATTAAATATACATATAAGAAACTACATAATTTCTAAATCCCCAGAATAATTTATATGCTTATTTTAGTTTGCAACTTTCTGTAAGATCTGTGCTTAATAATGTAAATACACACAGAGCAACCCATTGCCCAACAGAATGTTCTAATATGCTCTTATGGTGGTGGAAGGGTGATGAGAGAGAAGACAGAAGAACTATTCATTAGCAGAGTAAAAGGCAATCTGGCAACAGTGCATCAAAGGCATAGTTGCTCATGGGAAGAATAAATTTTTTTCCATGTCCATCACACTCACTTCTCCACGGCATTCCCTAGCATTACTCTAAACCTCTTGGAGATTCTGAACGACCCTTAGAGAAACCATCTCCTAATGTCTCTCCCAAATTTGAAGAGAAATAAGTTTCTCTTTAAACACAATTAATTTTTCCTACTAAATATATTAGCTTAAGAAACAAAATTAACCTAATAACACTGCTACATTTGCAAGAACAGCTAACTGTAAAAGAAAGTGATAAAACAAGCAGTTTGTAAATTTTCATTTTACAACACTCTTGTTAAACTAATTTAAGTGTCCTGCCTCCAGGAACAGCTTAGAAGGCTACACTTGAAGTGATTAGTCTTAAATAGGTTATGATTTTAAATAGACTCCTTAGGAATCACATATGTGGCATTTGGTTAATCCATTACATTTGCAATTACAAACCAGTGCTTTTTTATGGCAGGCAAATTATTTTATATGCTCCATAGCTGCACTTAGACTAGAAGACTTAACCCATGACATTCCTCTTGAAAAACATTAAGGGAAGTACTATCCTGTACCCAAAGGTGATTAAGTTTTTTAAATCATTTATGATGTGTGGCAGAAACATTTTCTTCTAAACCTATTTCTCTTAGCCCACCTGTCAATTTTAATGATCACCACAGACCAGTTGAACCACCAACTCATAAAACCATTATGCAGGTAACTTAGCATCTACAGATGTACCGTTGATGTCACATTACGCATTACACATCTGATGCTCAGATTTGATCGATTTTATTGACAATCAACCAATCTCAAGTTTAAATGTGTTTTAAGGTATAATGCTTAAGTCTTTGATTTGGTTTCCAAGTGTGTTCTGTTACTTATTTACTGCTGACCTTGAATAAATTATGTAATTTGCCTATACTTTAGTTTTCTAAATGGACCAATGTATATAAAATATATTGTTTATAAGATTAATATGAGCAGTGAATAAGACATTATATATGGAAAATTTAGCACCAATTCATAATATACCCAGCCCATATTAAACACTGAATAAATGACTACCACTGTTAAAATATGTAATATTTTATAATATTTCTAATATTTGTAATATTTTATAATATTTTATGTTGCATGTATAAACCTATGCACTTCTTTACCTCAAAGAAAACTGGAGTGAGACTATCTAGGATGCTGGCCGTGATAAGGGTCATGAGGTGAAATTAAGGATCCATGACCCCACCTTTGTAACGCTGCATTACGTTTGTGTCATTTTTCCCCAGTGAGCAGAGACTCAGAGAAGGGAAGCAAAGGTGTCTCACCAGAGGGACAGAGAGAGGGTATTTAAGAAGCAGCACAGCTGTAGAGTGGGTAGAAAGCTGCAGAGAAGCAAAAGTGACAGACAGCAAGGAGGTTGGGGGGTCCCACAGATGCTGCTGCAGACTTCTATTCCCAGCCCATGTCAGTGAGGAGTTCGGGAAACCATGCTGGAGAAATTGTGACCTGTGTAAGCTGATTTGGAAATCTGGTACTTGGAAACTTGCTTTAGCTTAGAAAAACAAATCTTGGGAATTGTCTGGGGACCTGAGGAGAACTTGGAGTGTTGCTGTTCTCACCGTGAGATATCTGAAGGGTTTACTGCTGTTGTTCAGAGTGAGTCTTGGTTGTTTATGCTGATTAAGCATTGAAGCAAAGAAAATGAATCAAGATGGCATCATCAATCCTCCTCCAAAACCACGTGTTTTTGGAGGAGGATTGATGATGCCATCTTGACTTCTTCATTGGATTTGACTCTCCACTTTTGACTTGAAGGTGGAACAGACACCATTTTCTTTTGGATGCACATGACTGAAGGACCTACATGCAGCTTTTTGAACTTAAGACACTGAACTGTGTGGTAAGATAAAGGGGTACCTTGTGCCCTCAGTGACTTTTGCCTATTTTGTCTTTTTAGTGAATAATGTTTATTTTTTGTCTCTTTTTTTAAGGTAGTTTGGTCTTGCTACTGCACAAACAGGCTGAGAACGAACCTGGAGAGTGGGTGAGTTTAAAGGGACAGCTGCTCCCACTTGTAGGTTTAATGATGTTTCTCCTCTTTGCTTTCAGTCAGGGTCTATGACCTAGGACTAGAGTGAAAGAATTGCTACACTAGGCAAGAAATAGCATCAGTTTAGATACCATGATCAAATGTTTCCTTAGTCTGTGTTATGCCAGAACAATCAAGACCAAAAGGGGATGTTGATAAATTCGAAGGGGAAATGAAAGACTAAAAACTAGCAAGCAACTCATACATTTAAAAGTTTAAATGTATGAACTTATAATATGTCTGCAGTAAGGTTCGCAGAGAGGATATTTGGTAATTGGCAAGAAAGCGCTATAATTTGCTTCTATTAGAAATCAGAAGCTATTAACCAGTCATTCTGGTTGACCCAAAAGCATAGGGTTATTGTAGACAAAATGGCATCATATACATAATCATCAACTGATCTATTTTCTTTTAACTGCCAGATATTGAATCTCATTCTAAAGGCAAGTAGATTCATATACAAATTTTTGTATTCATGAATTCTAAGCAAAAAATAATTCCTAGCTTTCTTGGTTAGATCACAGTAGATTATAAATAAGCCACACAGATATGTAACACAGGTTGAGGTTCATGTTTCAGGGAAGAGAAAATGCCTGTTTTGTTGTGTCAGTTATGACTTTCCTGTTGGTCATTTAGGACTCGTAAACAGATGCTGACTACACATCTGGAATGTTGGTGTGAAGTCTGAGATTTTATCCATCAGTTTAGGTATTGAATTTATAGCTGTTAGTCTACTCAGGCTGCAGAACAAAATACAAAAAGCTAAATGACTTGAACAGCAGAAACCTATTTTATTCTCACCATTTTGGAGACTGTGAAGTCAAAGATCAAGATGCCAGCAAATTCAGTTTTTAAGAACTCTCTTTCTGGCTTACAGACAACTGCCTTCTCATTAACCCTCAAATGACTTTTCTCCAGGATGTGAGCTTGTGGAGGGAGGAACTCTGGTGTCTCTTCTATAATAAGACTAATCCTAGCTTTTCAGGTCCCACCCTCACCTTAATTATTCCTATAAAGGTTCCATCTCCAAATAAAATCACACTGGGGTTGGGCCTTCAACATATGAATTTGGAAGTGGAAGGCACAATTCTAACTTTGCCAAAGAGAGTGTAGAGAATGAGAACCTAAACTATCTACAGACAAAAATATAGAAACTTTCATTAAAAGGTAGAAGATAGAAGAGAAACTACTGAAGAATTTGTGTAGGTGTCATAAGAGAGAGAAAAAGCAAACAAAAAATAATGGTATACAATTGTGTGAAAAATTGAAGAGTAGAGAATTATAAAGAATGAATGATCAACATCACTGACAGAAAATTCAAATAAAAATGAAGTGTTAAGTGATACTTAACTTGTCTTACACTGCTCTTCATACTGAATTTAAATATTTAGGAAAAGTGAAATGAAATGAACAATGTTTAGAAGGTACATTTAAAAAATTTTAAAAAAGAAACACTTTTGTTGAATCCTATGCATAATAGGAAGCAAGAATCAATATGTTCTTTAACAATGTAGAATATCTGTTTTATTGAATAGAAGAATGTCAATGAGAAATTTGGCATTGTTCTAGCTATTAAAATGTTAATATCTGTGAATATTTGAAAAGGTTATTGAAACATTTCTAATTTTTCATCTCCTGGACTTATAATAGATTTTGATTTCATTATTTCATTCTTGGAGATCCTATTATGGAGATATTCCACTCAGTCTTCACAAATAACATAACCATTTCAAGTGATTTTCCCCATTCATGCAGTTTTTCAAGAAAGAACAAAGGTAAAGATTAGATCATACCCCACAGCTTTTACTAAATGCCTACTGTGTGCCAAATAGCAAGTTCCGAGACACAGATGAATAAAATGACACTTTATTGTATCCTGCCCACCTCATGTTTTTATTTAGCCTCCAACTCTTTTGGAGGTAAGTCTCCTGTCAGTTCAGTTTGAGCAGTGTGAGAAAAACTGATAGCTACAATAACATCAACAGTAACAATTTCCCTGAAGAGCATATGTGTATGTATATGTTATTATATATGTGTGTGTTACATATATGAAAGGGGGCAAGGGAGGTTACAACTCCCAGTGAAATGTTCCCTACCTGTTCCTGTGAGCAGGCGTGAACAATTTTAAGGCAATATTGAGCTCCCTAACCCCTCACCCCATCTCTTTTTTATGCAAGCAACATTTAAAACTATAATATAAATGATATATTACAATTAGTTGGGATCTGGGATTCACAGTTCATGATTCATGATTTGTTCACCACCTCCTGTGCAGGGGCCTAGTTAGTATCATATCTGGAAGTAGTTCTCAAAGTAAGATTCATGAATGATCAGAATCAGATACTGAATTAAATACTCTAAATATGGGGTTCAGCAATTTGTATCTTAACAAGTCTTCAAGAGATATGAATGTATACTAAAATTTAAGAACCACAGGCACACAGCTATAGAATTCTTTTTCTATATTATTTGGAGAGAAATAGTATTATGAATGTTCCGAGCAACAATAGAACCCATTCATCTATGTAATGGTGAATTGAAGTGCATTTTTATTCACATTATTACCACTCTGTCTTTATTATCACCTTTATCCACAGCAGCCTTTAAAATCTCTAATGTCAAAACAGCTCTCTGGACTGGTTAGTGTCATGTGAGAAAATATAGACTCTATATTAATGACATTGAAAGTTGAACTATGTGACATTTTGTTTCTCCTAATTCATCCTCAGCTTAATGCTATTTCCAGAAGTAGCATGTATATTTACTATCTCATTATGGTTGTAGTATGACAGAAAAGTGTACCAAATGTTTATATATATCATATAAATAATGAGTGAAAGTCTTGGAGTTTAACATGGAATCTTTGTTTACCTTTTTTAAAAAATTCATATATTTTAAAGAGAAAGTTTCATTATTATCCCTTAATATATTTCATTTCTAAGAGCAAAAATTATTGTTGGTATAGAGTACATCTTGATCAATGATTTTTGGTTGGTTCTAGTCATTGCCCAAAATTTAATTTCTCAAATTAAGTACATCACAGAAAGTATTTTCTGCTATACTCCTAAAATATTCATGAAGAAATTAAAAAAAGAAAACTGGTAAGTTTTAACTTACATCTTCAGCAAGTATTACAAATGATTTTTCTATTATCCAGTCCCATTTGTTTTCATGAACAGTAACTTGAGGAAGACAGTGTTGTATTCCACTTATCATTCTTCACTTTTGTAAAACTATTCATTGATCTAGCTCTAATTTTGGAGTTTCTTTGTAAAGACAAGCGTGATGGTTTCCTTTGGTGAGTCTGTCAAAGACATTTGTAGCTTTTGTTTCTTTGTGCAATCACTTTGCTTGCAGAAGTTGTTTACTCCCTTCTGGTCACAGCTACCGTCATAGATTTCAATTTATTTTAAAATTTATATCCAGGGTTCAATCAAGGTATTTTAAACTCTTTGATAGAAAACCTACATTACAGCAAAATTCTGGATGATGCAAGTCAAAGTAGTTGTGGAATAGTCATGACACAGTAGAAGGTCTCATTGGAATTTTTTGGAAATGTTACAAGGAGATGAAATATGGTAACAGAATTCACCACTGAAAAAATCCAATTGTGGGCCACATTTTATTTCCTCCAGCACTCTTTTAAAGGGGTACAAGCTGAGTTCAGTTAGTTTCAATCATAATGAGTAGTATTCAGCATTGCAGTGGAAGTTTGGGAGGATTGAACTGGTACGAAATGAACATTGAAAACTGAATTGCAATAGAGACAGAAGGAATACCAAGTCATAGACTCTGAGACATTTGAAGAGGAAGTTTCTCTATAAATCATCTGGTCTGTTCTTCCATTTCACAAATGAGGAATCTAGCTAGGATTAAAGCTACTGCTCAAGGTCACATGGTATGGCAGAAGTTGAGCCTATATTCATTTCCTGGGCATTCACCTTCTCAGTTGTTTCCACTATCCCATTAAAATGATATAGGAAAGGATGATCAAAAAAGTAGAAAGTAAGAAATTATTTGGAAAATGAGGTTGATTTGTGGGATTGAATTAAGAGAAAGCAAACTTCTGATATAAATTTAGAGACAGTGATTTGTAAAAATTTACCATTGAGGTAAAATAGATTAATAGTACGTGGAGATAGGAATAAATAAAATCAACACAAATACACATGACTGTGTTTATTTAAGGACTACCTCCTTTTTCAGAGTGAAGGAGAAAACTGGAAGTCACCATTACGAATTTGATGATAAGAAGCTTATGGAAACTATAATAGTGAGGTGTGAGGCAAAAGAACTTTACTAGACAAAGAACATAGAGGATATCATGACTCTGAGATAAAGGAAATTGTGTGGCTTTCAAGAATTAGTTCCTACCTAGCAGCAGCTTCAGTAAGAGAAAGATGACTGAAGAATGGTGATGGGTTATAAAGTGCCTAAAGGTGAAGAAACATAGACATGTTTAAGTATTTACTGTTTCTCTGATCCTTCTTCACCCTTTCTATATTGATCATGCCCACTCTTGTCCCCTGAGCAAACCCATCCCCTAACTGAACATGGCCTACAACATCATTTTGGAACATGCCAGAACAGTCTTTTAAGAGCAACAAGATCCTTTTCACAGTCAGGTAGTGTTAATTAACTGAATCCCTTACTCCTCAGTTAGTAGTCAAACTGATACAGGGATAGTGACACAGTTAAAAATTGTATAGGCACCATAATACCCTGGTGGGATGAATCTGAAAGAAAGATGTGTGAGAAAGAGTGAGAAGTGTGCATAAAAAGGAGGAGAGAGGAAAAGGGGAGATGACACGACAATGGTAGACTGAGAGAACTGGCCCACATGACCTGGCCAGGGGAAGCCACCTGGAAGAGTGAGCTGGTGGTGGCAAGGAGTCATGGTGGCCAGCAGAGAAGTAGCCAGGAGTCATGGTGGCCAGCAGAGAAGTAGCCTGTTTGGAATCGGATGCCAGAATGGCAAGCTGGGGGTGACCAGGGGCTGCTGAGGGCAGGCCTGGTGGATTTGGCCAGATGCCACCAAAGGTGGGCCTGGTAAAGGAAGCACATGGAGCCACAGCGAGGCAATAGATTTGGAAAGCTGATTTGTGCATTAGCAATTGTGGAAGAAATTTGAAGAGCCTTGGAGAAGAGGAGCAGCTTGGAATGCTGGAGAGAGAAGAAGCAAAGAGAAAACACTGGAGAAGGACTGGTCATTGCAGGGTGAGTGCAGGTTTGGAGGGGCACCCTCTTGGACATGTGTTTGGGACTTTCGGACTAAACAGTACATGGGGTGAAATAACTGGCCACTTGTGGCATTAAGGATTTCATTTTTCTGGTTAATTTTCCGTGTTAATAAAAACTGTTTAAATTGTATTTGTCTGGCAACTGCTATGTGCAGGTTGTATGGACCTTAGGGAACCTGACTGGCAGAAGCTGCATTTTAAGAAGTGGCCTGTTGGTTAGAGGCTTCTGCCCCATTTTTGACCCGATTTAAATACAAGCTGGTTACCTGGTACTCAGAGTACTGATTTTTTTATGTTATTAAACTTGATAGACTCACATATATAAATCATAATTTAAAAAATCCAAGTAATGAATTGAGTGTGCAAGAGATCAAAATAAATGAACTAATCATCAAGCAAATAAATCTTACAGCATTTCAAATCCTTAAAAAGATTGCATAGTCCTTCCCCCCCCCCCACACACAAAACATTCAATGCATTCTAATTCTGTTTGTATGCAAATTTATTATCTCCTGGGAAACAGACTGGCAAAGTAGTTGAATTCTGTAAATTCTTTTAAGACCAGCGAGGGAGAGTTAATGATCAATGAATGTTTAATTTCAACTACTGCCGTTATCATCATCATAATGCATTTATAAAGGTATACTGGTATTACTAGGCATTATCCAAAATGCCCTCTTCTGTCCGAGTCCACATGTTCAGAAAATATTACTTTGGATGATTTGAGTTCTCAAAATCCTCCTGAAATTTAATTCTACAGCCCAGGAGAGTATGTAACAGATTCATTCATTCAGACAAATTATAATAGATTTTGAAGAGGGAACCTGGTCAACAGAAACTTTCTCCTAGTCTTGTGTTCAGGAAAAGCAGAAGCTTTGGTTGAATGCCCTGCACAGATATGCCTCATGAGCAACCCCTCCACTAAACTAATAATGAAGCATTTTCAGTTTTCTTTCAAAGTTCATACTTTGATAAAAATAGATGTTAATAATACACCCTGAAAGTCAGATTCTATTCTGATGGGGGGTAGGGGGGAATCATCATTTAACTTTAAAATCTGGAAAGTTGCTTCATCTGTGTTAAAATGTGTTTTTGCTGTTTTTAATTTAGCACACACATCCACATAACAGAGAGCAGCTGGTGGCCCCACATTACAGGAATGATTTCCTAAGTCTCAGCTGTGTTCCTACCAGCGTCTAGCCTGCAGAAACATTTCAATGTATTTGACGACCTTTTGGAAATTTCCACTTTCAAAAGTCTATATATTAGCTACAAAACAGACTAATTCCTGAAAGGTTAGCTATGATCACTAGTTCTCTTCCTTCAAATATATTATAAATACATGGGAAAAGAGCTGAAGGAACTAACTCTTCATAATATATTCTTATATATTCTTATAATATTATATTCTTATAATTCTTATAACTATATTCTTATTCTCATTCTCTTTTCTCCATCCAGTTATTTTATTGTAGAAATTATACAAATTACAGTTTTGGATATTTTTGCATGACTTTAAAGAAGTAAAGCATATCTGAATGAGATCCTATTAAATTATGTGATTTAAATGATCTAAATGTCATTTTATGAAAATTTACCAAAAAGTTGCTCTTAAAAGTGAGATAGGTGAGAAAAACTTTCAGAAGTAATGCTACACAATTATACCCAAATCAAAAGTTTTTTACCTCTATTTTTAATGTTTTGATAAATCTCCACATTGTTTTTTATGGGAGCTGGATCAGTCTATATAGTTTCCTTTTTCTCCACAGTGTCCGTAGACCTTGTTGTTTGTGGGATTTTTTGATATGGGCCACCATCACAAGTGTGAAATGCGATCTCTTTGTGTTTTTGATTGGCATTTTCCTGATGATAAGAGATGGTGATCACTTTTTCCATTTGCCTTTTGGTTATCTAGCACTTCTTTGGAAGTGTCTATTTAGCACTTCTTCACTATATTTTTTATCATATTGTCTTCTTATAGTTTAGTTGTATGAGTCCTTGATATTTCTTGAGTATTAGCCTCTCTTCAGATTAGGATGTCTATGATGTCAGTAGGGTGTCTTTTTGCAAGTTTTAAAAATAACTTAATTTGCTATTCTAAACCCTTTTATTTGTCGATTTTTGCTTTTATTTCCCTTGCTGTTGTAGTCCAATACCCAAAGATATGACTGAAGCTGATGTGCTAGAGGAGTGTTTTCTCTATTTTCTCTATGCTTTTCATGGATTCAGGTCTTACATTCAAAACTTTGATCCTTTTTGAATGAAAACCTGTCTATGGTGCTCTAACTTCATTCTTGCATGTGATTGTTAAAGAATATGTGGTATGTAAACACAAATATTACTCAGCTCTAAAAATAGATGAAATCTTGTCATTGTGATAACATGGATGGAATGGAGGGAATTACACTAAGCAAAATGAGTCTGGAGAAGAAAGAAAAATATCAGATATAAATTCACTCAACATGAAATATTAAAAACAAGAAAAGCAATACACAAAAATAAACCAAGACAAATCCTAGAAATTTGATAACAGAAATGAAACTACCAGAAGAAGAGAGTAGAGAGTAAAGAAAGAGGTGAAAGAACCCAGAGGTTTATGGTATAGGTTTATGGGACTTTAGAGGTAAGTGTGGTGTGATAACATACATTTGAAAAATGTGAACCTATACCCCTACATCATATACAGTGCTGTAGACCAACATTATTTGAATATTAATATCAAAAAAATAAGTATTACATAGCAAACAAATAAAGATTTCATACTGACTCATCTTTACTCTCTTATTTTCCAATACACATTGTAAGAACAGCTAAGGGACAAATTGTAGTGGAAAAGCTACATCACACTTAGAGAAAAAATGTCATAACTCAGAAGCAATAAACAACCATAATAATTTCTAATTGTGAGAAATGACTGCTAAACTCTACTCTCTTAAGTTAAAGCTAATTAGAAACTAAAATCAATATAACTGATCCCTTGATTATACATTGATACTTTATATATGGCTTTTCTGATGCTAAACTTCTGCTTTAAGTCAATTTTATCCAGGACTTTAATGTATTAATTACCTTCTAAATTTGTGTTAACTATTTTCAAATATTTGTTATTTTATTGGATATGGTTTTACAAACTTGCTCCATGAAAACTGCCCCAGCAAAGAACTGTTTCCAGACTTTAACTTTTATGTAAGACATATGCTTCGCCTTCTGTTTCTCCCCCATTCTTTTACAAATGTGAAAATCATAGAATGAGAAGTAAAACTTGAAGTAGTTCATGTCTAGACTGTAGGTGGAAATAACTTGCAATAACTTGCAGAGATAGAACAGGAAGTTAAGACCAGGAAGGGTAAGATTAAAAATAAATGGCAGCTATGTGTAAGAAGCATACTCAGAGAGTGAATGAAAAGACATGGTTTGGCTGGCAGGGAGTAATATAGAGTCAAGTTCATATCAGAGATGAGACAGGACATTAAATGAAAAACTAAACACACTGTCAGATATGCTACTTCTATTTTTGTATGACATTGCTTAATATCAGTTGACTATGCCATTTGATATCAAAAAATCTTTGATTATATAGATTTGTTGTCATCAGATATGCCTTGTGTTGTTGGACAAAATTAGAACTAAGTAAACACTGAGTGAGTTAAGGAATGATTGAATGTGATAGGAGTCAACTATATGAATGCTGTAGATACATGCCTGTCCAATCATAAAAATAAACCATATATTAAACAAGTATGTATTCTATTTATTATAAAAATATATATTCTATTTATGATTCTATTTATTACAAAAGGTATATTGCACAATATCTAAGTCTTAACAGTGAAGAGTTATTCACAGTCTATTAAATTTCAAAAACGCAAAGCTGAAAATGAAGGTTACCCTTTCCTTGAGCAATGAAGGATGTTTTTCATACTTGATGGACTGAAAGTAGAATTCTTCATAGCTATGAGTTTCAACGAATTAGTAGTAAAATTTTCATAGGATTCTAAGCTTCTTGAAATTAGGAAATGCATTTTATTGTAAACTTTCTAAAATAAATAACGTAATATTTTATAAGTCTTCAGAAGCTTTCTTATTTGTTTGAAGAAGGGATTTTAATCTTGACAGAATTTCTCTGAACCTGAAGCATGACTGAAAGTAGACCCATAAGGCAACTAGACAAAAGATGACTAGACAAGTCACCTGTTTCTGTTTGAATCTTAGATTTTCTTGAGTTAAAAAAAACTACTTTACTGTGATGCTATATTATTCCTATAGCCACACAGTGCCACACAAAGAACAAACAGGAAAATAGGACTGGACAAGTGATTTTCATTTCCTCAAAAGTTAAACCACCAGAATCAAGTCAATGGATCACTAGTACAAATTTCTAAAAACAAAAATGACCTTGTCTGAGGAAAAAAGGGAGAAGTTGTCTACATACTGAAAAAAGCTGGTTTTTCATTAACACTAATACATATAATTATAATAATTTTTCAGTAGTTTCAAGTGAAATGGAAAATTTTAAACTCATTAATTTTTGCATTGGTGAAATACATTGCTTTTATTTTAAATTGCTTTTTCCCAGAAGTTTTGAAGTCAAGTAAGATTGAATATTAATTATATAGAAAAATTTTAATGTAAGCTATTAGGTGATACCAAGGATTTATTGTTGATATGATTAGATATGATAAAAGAATTGAGGTTATATAACAAGTGGGACTGTATTAAACTAAAAAGCTTTTGTATTTCAAAAGAAGAAGCTATGGTATGTAAAAATAGGCAAACTACAAAATGAATGGGAGAAAATATTTGCAGATAACACATTTGATAAAGAACTAATTTCTAAAATATAAAAGTATTTATTCCGTGCAATAGCAAAGAAACAGACAATTAAATTTTTTTTAATATGAGAAACTCCTAAGTAGACATTTTTCTAAGGAAGACATTCAGATGCCTACAGACATAAGAAAAATTATTCAGCATCACTCAGAAATAGATGAAAATCAAAACCACAGTAAAATATCAGTTCACCTTTATGAGAATGGCTCACATCAAAAGAATTGAAACAACAAATAATGGTGAGACTGTGGTAAAAAGGAACTGTCATTCACTGTTCAAATTTAAGTTGTTGCAACTTCAATGGAAAATGGCATGGAGATTGTGTAAGAAAATAAAAATGGTAATCGTTTGATTCAGGAATACCTCTGATAGGTATTTACCACTAAAATATGAAAACTCTGATATGAAATGAATATTATGCACACAATGCATATAGCAGCACTGTGCACAATTACCAAGTCATGGAACCAAATTAATTCCCAACCAACAGACAAATGGATAAAGAAATTGTGGAATCAGTATTTAATGAAATATGAAACAACTATTAGAAAAGATGAAACAGTGTCTTTTGGGATAGAATGGATTGACCTGACATGATTAAGTGAATGAAGTCAGAAGGCAAATGACAGATATTGGATAGTTTCACTCATCTTTGGAATACAAATAACCAAAAATCTATACTTGCAAAATATAGCAGAGATCTTAGACTTAGTGAAAAAAATGCACTGGTTATTAGCAGAAACAGAGGGTAAGGAGAAGGGGATTGGTGTAGGAAGTAGATACAGTACTGACTGGCTCAAGTGGTTTAGCGAAAAGTAAGTGGAACATGCGCACTTATGGAGGAGAAAAATGTAACCCCAATATTAAATATAAGAAAATGCTTAACATGTAGGATGCTGGAAGAAAGAAGGGCACTATAACTATGGTATGAGCTGAAGAAAAAAAAGTATGTAATGATAAAAGGATATGAAAAATTTGTTTTAAAAATCTTTAAAAAAAGAGAGAATAGATAAAACAAGTACAGTAAAATCATGAAAACTATTGAATCTATTTGATGACTTTATGATGATTAGATTTATTTTTCTCTATACATATATGCACATTTGTTTCTTTTGTAATTTTTTAACTAATGGAATGAAAGTCAGATGATATCCATAAAAGTGGTGCATACAAAGGCTGGTATGTGACACAAAGCAGCTACTTCATCTATATTCAAGGGTTGAAAAAACTAATGAAGGATAGATACATTCAAATTATAACCCTCTACAATACTGGCTCAATAAATTCAACTACTGTTTTAACATAATTTCCAGTGTTCGTTAATAAATATACATAATACACTATCATTTTTCTCTCATTTACTTTTCAAACATTCATTTTTATCAAAAAATTTTAATTAGCTATTTACTTTTAATTGTTGTGATATTTGGATGCCCCACTCAGGTACTGCCACCATAGTGCACCCACCCCCAAATCACTCATAGTATATAACCATAATTCATTATGTTTCCTTCCCTCTTTGTTCTTACTCCCCCCCCACTTCCTCTTCCCTCTGAATGCTTGTCTTTGTCTAACTCTTAGTTTAGATACTCCATATTCCACTTATTAGTCACACCATCTGGTATATATCTTTGTCCTTCTGACTTGTTTCACTTAGCATTATTCCATCCAGCCCCATCCATATTGCCACAAATACAAAATCCTTAATCTTGGTGATGCTGAAACTTATAACTAATCTTGGGCTAATTGTATACATAGAATAAAAGATCATGAAATATATGGGAGTCAGTAAGATTTAGGCCTTTACAATGTGGCTTGATTCTGATGTGTTGTGATTTTTATTCAAATTAAACAGAAATATAAAAGCATTTCAAAAATCAAATAGGATATTTTAAATTATCCTTCCCATGGTCTTCCTACACTGACAGGTATAATTTTTAACTCATGATGTAAATATTTTGTGGAAACTCACATTAAATCTTTTCTGTCAGAAATGAGATTAAAGCATGCAAACAAATACAAAAGATTCTGGCAAGCTTAATTTAGTTTGTGGAAATCAAGTATTCCAGAACCATTGCTGAATTTTCAGCATGGTTTACTGCCTACAATTTTGCTTCTACACTTTAACAATTCTTCTGTCCTGTCTTTGTCAGGGAAGGAAAATTTCCTCTCTGGAGGTGACTTCTGTCCTGCTCAGCAGATTAGATGATTGTGTGGTTACAGTCCATTGGCTTTGATCCTAAGATGCAAATGTTCTCCTCCATTCTGCACAATTCCCCTCTGTCTTGGAGTCTGATCCTTTGTTAGTAGCAAACACTTTCACTGCTGGCTTGTCACAATGATTTAGGGAAGGCATATTTTACAGAAATAAGAAGCCCAATGGTGTAGCTGGAACTGATCAAAAGCCATCAGTAAGCTGACAGATTGCTTTTTATGTGAGATCGGCCTTTGGGTCTTCAAGGGAAAAGCCTTTGTCTATACACTTTGAAAGCCAATTCTTGGTAGCAAAACTATGATCTCCAACAAAAAGGAAAAATATTTCACTAAGTAGAAAGGTACACAGTTATAACTAAATGACCCAGATTCTTCTAGATCATCCTATAGAAGAGTTCATTTTTAATTTTCTTGGTCAGTCATTTATTCTTTCATTCTTCCAGATGAGAATTGAGTTATGTGTTAGAAATATAAAAGAAAAGAGAGATACTACCTCTGCCTCCACATAATCTACATTATAGTGGTAGATCATGGCAACAATTAAGCATCGATAAAGGGGATGGTCACTGTCACAATTCACAGTTCCTCTAACCATTTGTCCACTGGAATCCATTTAGAGTTAGACAAAAGTGGAAGAAAACATGTAATCAGAGGATAGATTCTACAGTTGCACTTCCCTGGTAGAAGCATCAAGGAGATTGACCCTTGAGATTAAAAACCAACAAGATGATCTAACCATTTCCAGGAAAGTCAGCTAATTGCCAGTAGGACATATGAAAAAGTTATGAAGAAACACAGAGTAGTCAGATTGGGTTCTTGTCATCATCAAAAGTGAATGCAATGAAGATACCTATCTAAGTAAGATATATGAACTAATTGATATTCTTCCTGGCACCCTGGTTCCTATGTAACTCCTGAGCACATCCCCATCCCAAGAGTCCTCTCTTAGGCCTTCTTTTTCCACTTAAACTTTTACTAACTTATCTTTTTGGGAGTCAGAGTATTCCCATAGAAGACATCAATACTGTTTATCAATTATTACTTCTGTGTGTATACTCACTCAGTATTTTACTCTACCATAAGGGTTACTATCTAAAGAGAAAGGATATCAACTAAAAAACAAAACATCTAAATAGACACTTTTCCAAAGAAGATATGCAATGGACAATAGGTAGATGTAAAGATGTTCATCATCTGTAACCATTAGAAGAATGGAAACCAAAACAACACTGAGATATCACCTCACATTTAGAATGGTTATTATCCAAATATAAGAACAATAAATGTTGGCAAGGATATGGAAAGAAAGAAGCTCTTGATTTCTATTGGTGAGAATACAAACTGGTGCAACCATATGGAAAGCAGTATGGAGATTCCTCAAAAAATATATAAATAGACATCTCTTATCATTCAGTCTTCCCACTTCAGGGTATTAATATAAAAAAATGGAGAAAAAAAGTTTATGCCCCACCCCATTTTTATTGTAGCAAAACATTCAATAACTAAGAGCTGAAAAAAATATAGGGGTCCATAAAGTGACAAATGAATAAAAAGAAAACATGGTATATATGTACAATGGAATACTATTCAGCTACAAAAAGAAAAACTGAAATCCTGCCATTTGCAACTATTGAGAGATAGTCTTAGAGAAATAAACCAGAGAAAGATATACATCGTTACTATTTCAATAATGTGATATGTGATAATATATGTGATATCTATATATATATGCATACACATATATGCATAAACAAACTAAAAAACCTTAATAAAGCTAAAATTTCAGGACTATAAGATCAATTAGTAGTTATCAAAAGAGAAGATGAAAAATAGATTGTTAGATTGGGATAAAGGAAAATAGTATGGACTTTTGGTGGTAAACAACATAAATATAGTATAACCACATTGATCTTAACAATGCACATCTGAAATTTACATGTTGCAATTCAGTTTTACTTTAATTAAAAAAAAACCTTAAATGCATATAGAATCAATAAAAAAGTCTAAGATTCAAACCAAAAAAATTTATTGCTGAGCTTAGTATTATCTTTTCCAGTCTTCTCAGAATTTTTTGATTGTCAACATTTATTGAAAAAAATAGTACCTATCTTTCCTTAGTAGCAAGACTATATTGTGATTTGGTCAGAAGATTTGGACAATACACAAGAGCTTATAGACAAAGAGTAGATATTTAGAGATAGGGATGGATGAAGAGGAGAAAATAGAGTGAAAACAAAGAACTTAGGTAATGTAGATTCCAGAAATTTTCAGGTTATTTTTGCTAACCTCAAATCTGTAGTCACAGAAATTTAGAAGTCTAGACAGTGCTTACAGTAAAATATGTTTTATCTGTAACATTTCATATGGTACATGGAAGTTGCTTAATTTGGGTGAGAAAATGAACACAACATCAGGAAAACATACATTAATGGAGATTTATAGTTATAATAGCTCCACTTACAGTTTTAGATGTAGCCTTGAGATAATTACATTACATCTTTGATCTATTGTGACCTCATTTATAAATGAAAATCATGCTTCTGAGGAATACTGGGAAAAGAATAGTAATATACATGAAAATACTTAGAAAGAAATAGCAGAAAATTTTTAGAGTACTTAGATTTACTTAAGTAGAGTTTAAACTAAACTAAAGTACAATAAATTTTGGTTACCTAGTGCTGTCACTTTAGGGAGGGAACAATTACATAGTCAAATGATAGGTTTCTGTATAAAGTACCCCTACATCTACAGATGTAGACATGTAAAGGTTTCACAATGACAGAGGCAAGGTGGCCTGTGATTCCTTCTCTTAATACTGATCTCACTGCTCTCTCACAGTGAGGTTAACACTTCAGAACCATACAGACTGCTTCACAACCAGAGGAAAACTTTCTGCAGATAAGACACCATTTTTCAGTTGATTTTCTGGATGAGAGAAGAAACATGAAGTGGTATAGGAAAGATGTGTCATTTTTGTATGATTTCAGTTTTTATTCATTCAAATAAAATTCATTCATTCATTTTATTCATTCAATTTTTATTCATTCAAGGATGATGATGAGATGGCCCAGCCTCACTCCTATCTACATAAAAGTGAATTTTGTATGTCGGTTTCATTATGTTTGGAAACCTGGAAGACTAATAGAAACATTCCCACAGATGTCTGTCTTGTTAGAAATGCAGGGGTTGACCTAAGAGCTTTCAATGAGTAGGCCAGGTTCAAGTCCAAGCATTTTAGTAAGGTTCATGTGTTCAGTGGATTTTAAAGCAAGTTACAAAGCAACAGCTGCTACTCCAGCCCCAACTATACGCCAATTATTGTTAAAGACTTTTCTGCCTGGGCCAGATGCAGTTCTTATGATTAAACTCATCTGTGAATTTCTTATTTGCAGCCCATTTTCCACAGAAGGCGCTCAGCCAGCTCTGAAGGGTGAATGGAGCTTAATGCAACACTATGCTGTAATGATGCCATTTGTCAACCTGCTAACTCTTGTAAAAGAATACAATTAAGTCAGTTTCCTAAAAAATTTAAACTTTTTTCCCCATCAGTCTTGGGGATAGTCATCTTATTGATTATTTTATACTTCAGTCATTTTGTGAAGATCTTCCTCTCCAGTTTTAAACTAATAGCAATTGCTTCTAGACGAAGGGACGCTCAGGACCATGTAGAGAATTAAACAGTGTAACTTGCAGTGTACTGAGATTTAGGACAGTCTTTTAAGACACTAATTTATTAATTCCTTTAATCTGTGTGGAGAACGGAAACAAATGTGTGTTTCAAAGAAAATGATGCACTACTGATCACTTGGACATGTTTCCTTTCCTTTTGTTTTAATTAGGAAATACTTAGCTCAAAGCTTCAATTGATTTCTAGAAGTAGAGTACAGAGTTTACAAACAGGTGTATTCTGCTGATATCATACTAAATTTGAAGGCAAGTAATCATTTCTCTGTCCACTAACCATAGCACTGAAAAAGCAAGCACTTCAGAATCATCTTTATATTTGTACTTCACTAATTAATAGTATCTTATCATTATATTCTTCATATGATAAATCATGAGATTACTTAAAATGCTTTTCTATCTGGAACTGAGAATTGTTTCTAAGCATTTCTAATGTAAATACTAGGAATGTATAGAGCTGTTAGTTTTTTAAGTAGTGAAAAATCTTTTGAAAAGAAATGATGAAATTTTAGTCATACATAAAACAGTTTTGGCAATAATATTTACCCAAATAAGTACATAAATGAACTATGGATAATTTTGTATTTCTTTGATTTGGGGGATGTGTAGTTTCATGTTATTTGGATCTCATTTGGTATTTCATACTCTTTTTTATTTTCTTCTTTTCATTTAACAAGAAACCTTTATGTTCCTACTATGTGCCATGCATTATGGAAACAAAAAATGAACAAAGACTCTATTTCCAAGGAATCCACAATTCTGTATACATACAAATTGTAAAGCAAAAAAATATGGAAAGCTACTACAATAGAGAAATATGCAGGGCCCTACGGTAACCGAGGAGAGAGAATGTCATTGATAATAGTAATTTGCTAAAAGCAATCTCTTACATTGGCACAGTTAAAAGAAAACAAACAGCATCAACAACCTATAACAGCTTTTCAAAGTGTTTCAATTGTGTACAAATCATACCCCATGCTGTGAAAATCAGGCTTAATGTACAGACTTTAAATATGAAAAGGAGTAAGACAAGAAATTCACTCCAGACTTGATCCATGATTCATGAGAAAATGAGATACCTGAAAAATGCTTCAGGTCATTGCAGAACCCATGGAAAGCATGTTCTTAGAAAAGTTCATCTATGGTATTTTCAGAATTGACTGGATAACATTCAAAGGAACTTAAAGACATTTAATTAGTGAGTAGATGAACAAGTATAGATAACTGGTCCCATGTGCTTCAGCCAAAAAGAACTCAATTTCAGGATGGAGGAAGAATATTCTAATAAGCATGATATCTGCTCTGCTGTGTAATTCTTGGGTATGGTGGGGCCAGAGCTTGGTAATACTGACATCCAGTTGTGGTCTAAGAATTGCTGCTTTTAGAGAACCATACTGTGCACTGTATTCCTAGAATAGAGAGAAAATAGACAAAAAAAGAAAGAGTTAGCTGGATGCTATAGCAATTACCAGTTCAATTTTCTGTCTGAGCTAAATTCTGAGAGCAATACCCTGAGAGAATTTTCTTCTCTTATGAATCCTAAAGGGTTTGCATTTGGGCCTAAGCCAGTCTTGGAGAATCAGGAAAATTGTGTTATTTATAGAGAAGAGTTGTTGTTGTTTTTCCCCCAGACAACTGACTAAAATAACATTTGTAACCAGTTTGCAAGTGGGAAGCTACAATTACAAAAGGATGCTTTTGCTGTTTGGTTTTAATCTTGTTTGCCTAAATGTTTCAGGAAGCATATCCAGCTAAATTCATATTTATTTTACATCAATCTACCTTACTCCTTTGGGGATATACATGGATGTGTGAAATAAGTACAAATATAGAGTTGGGACCCTGTGTCTGGCAGGCCAAAAAATATGTATTATTTTGTTTTTATCTTTATTCTGAAAAACAATTATAAATCAACATAGTGTATAATATATAGGGGAGGGAGGGTGAGAGGTGAGTTAAGTGCACACATCATAACAAGGCAACCTCCCAAACATAAGCCCAAATGTTTGGAAGGGCTT
The DNA here is from genome assembly GCA_004024945.1 of Uropsilus gracilis. Classification (NCBI taxonomy): domain Eukaryota; kingdom Metazoa; phylum Chordata; class Mammalia; order Eulipotyphla; family Talpidae; genus Uropsilus; species Uropsilus gracilis. The sequence continues at coordinate 12,946 of PVHY01014946.1, read as the reverse complement.
CAAAGTGCCCCCTGCAGCTTTTGACCAAAGTCTGGCAGCTCTGAAGAGAAGCTCAGTAATGGGGACAAAAACTGCCAGATGCACATTGTGCCAATGCCAACTAAAGGGAGTTGGCAGAAAGAACAGCCAGCAAAGCACCAGTGCCAAGATATAGAAGCCAGGATGGTGGGAGGCAGGGGATGGTTTCCAAGGGAGCAGGATTGTTTTTAATTATTTGCTGTAGTGTTACCCTCAGCTTTGCTCTTTATGACTGTAGATAGGTTATTTCAGTCTTATAGCCATCATTTCCTCTGACAGGGTTAGAGAGTCAGAGAATGTGAAGCAACTTGTTTCCAAACAGGGTGGGACAGGATCTGATACAAGAGTAGGACATCCATATCAGGCCTGATTGAAAAGCCCACATCTCCAAATGTTATGCTTCCCAACAAAGGTAAGATTTTTATTGCACTGAACTCTAGTGACTGGTAATGAAGTATGTAATGAAAAGGCAATTTAAAAAATCATAGACAACCCTTCTGTTTACTTCAGTTAATATCCTTATTCATGATTCTTGACTTTCTGTTTCCAAATCTTCCTGCAATATCCCCATGAACGGGGCAGTCACCAATATCAACTGAATAGAATAGCAAATCATAGTAGTACTGATGGTGTCAGGAATAACTACTGTTTATCAAGTAGTTGCCATGTTGTAGGTTCTGCATTTGGCATTTAATTACTATAATCATCATGCAAAATATCATCATCCTTGCTTCACAGATTAACATCTACAAGAGACTAGCATTTAAAAGAGATAAGTTTTACGGGAAGAATACTCCAGAGATAAGTGTTTTTATTGTAGGGCATGCCAAGTTCTGGGAGCAACTTAAAAGATCATCTAGCTTAAATATTTTGGAGAATGAGGAAATACTAAGGAACATTACTGGAATAAAGCACATTTACTTTAAATAGTAAAGAAGAATGGAGAATATGTGAAAATAATGAATGCTAATGACAGTGATAATTAACCAACGATAGAAATATATGAACATACAAATGACTCCTAAAAATCTTGAGTTAGAAAAACAATGTTAGAGACATCATGCTATTTGATTGCAAAATATATTTCTAAGCCATATTTATCAAAACAATATGGTAGACTCCTAAGTTGTCTCCATACTTTCATTATTCTTTGTTAACCCTGTCTTCTATTTCTTAATAATTTTTCAAAATGCTCCCCCCTTTTTTTCTATACAACATTCCTTTTTGATAATATTCTAACAAGGAATTTTATTTCCTATAGGAATTGATCCAAATCCTTAGCTTGCATTCATCCTTCCTAATATCTAAAAACACAGTATCGTTACATTTAACTACTTCTATTTCCTTAGCATTCAATTCTCCCCAAATACATGCAGCCTAATTTCTGTACTTTCAATTTTCTTCTGTTGTTCTCACCAATGAAATATTCTCTTTGGAGTTTAGTTCAAAAGTGCACTTCCTTAAAACTCAACTTGATTCCCTCTTTTAGCTTAAGAACTATTAAGCAAGATTTCTTAATTACCTACTATTTTAGCCACTTCCTTTGCCTAATATCTCTACTACATATATTTAGTAAATCATAAATGAGAGAATCATAAAGTCATTTGACCCAACTGTCCAATCAAATTGATACATAAATTGAGTTCACCTGGAATTAAATGAGTTTACCAATCTACTTCATAAATCTTGAGAGTTTATCTAGAAGTTCTAACAGGGGAACATTCAGTCCGAATCTGTTTGAGGAAGGCTGCCCTCTTCTACCAAGTGGACAGCTGCAGAAGGGATGCACATGGAGCAGTGGGAGAGAAGGGGACAACAACCTAACCAGCTAGATCAGCCAAATCAACGCGCTCGATCAATGGAGTGACAGATGTCGCAGTCTGATGACCCTCACTTCCTCAATCTACTTCATGCAGTCTTATACTTTAGCTTACACTCTAATGTTTGCAACTCTCAAGGCCTTGCACCTGTATTAGAATGAAAATGCCTTATCTCTGCCACTTCTTTGGTATCCTCCTTAACTAATAAACTAAATTTAAGAGGAATTAATTTGCATTTTTTAAATTCACTCAGGTTTATTATTTCAAGAAACCTAATACTATGTTGAGAATTTAAATACTCATTTGTTAATTTTTTCTTTCCTAAGTCTGAATCTTCATGTCTTACTCTTGTCCAAGTGGATACGCTGGTCAATATAGCTTAAATATGTACCCATGATATTAGTCAGATTTCTTTTCATTGCTAAAAATCTGAATTATTTTTACCTCAAATAAGGAGAAAAGGCAGAGGTTATTCCTCAGTTTATTGCTTATGGCAGTTCCTTATCATCCCTCTTGATATAGGTTATTTATGGTAGAAACAGCTGTCATAAATTCCTTGTTGCCTAACAAATTAAGAAAGGAAGCTAGTCCTCTGGATATCACTGATAAAATAATAAAAGAGATAAAATAAAGAAAACAATGTGAAATTTTTTATAGAACTCCATGTAATAGAGTATACATATGCCTCTTTATTTTTCACATTTTAGTGACTCATTAAAACCATTATTCTACCTTTATTAATATCAGGATGAGACTATTTGAAATTCCATATATATTACCTATAATTGTTAGGATAGAGATTAAAAATAACCATCTCCTGGTCCCAGATGTTATATTATAAAAGAAATTACCAATTCATTTATATTATCTCCTAAAGTATTTTTAGTCAAAATTCATTTATTAGGAGATAGTCAAAACAAGTCATTTGTCTCTTTAGTATATAAACATAGAGTCAACCACAACAATAAATCTTGGCTCCTAGACCAAGAGTTCATTCATGCTCCACAGAAATTTAAAGATGTACATAAAATTTTAGCATATTTAATGAAAGCTTAATAGTTTTCTGAAATGCTTATTTCCAATTTCTTGGTGAAGTTAATTTTCTAGATTATTCATACACATGTGATGCTCCGTAAACACAGCCAACTTTTTATATCCACTGCACATAATTTGTCTAAGCTATTAAAGAAGGGGAAAAAATAAAACTAGATGGCATAATGGGGTGGAGAGGAGATCACCTTTATAAAACTATTTGTCCTTCCCACAAAAAATATTCTCAGCAGACAGGTGAAGACATAATTCCAAAGAATAAAACTGTTATTTTAAAAGTTTCTCTCTTTGAAAATAATTTTGCTTAAAGCAGTTTTCACAGAAATGACATTTGACTGGTGTGAAGATTGCACAGAGATGAGGATTTTTCATACTGTGGCTGAGATTTGTGGACCTTAAAACCTAATGGCTATGGAACATTCATACTTAACTGTTGCAATGACTAGTCAGGTTGCAGGTCACAGTAAAAAACAGCAAACTTGCTTTTATCTGTTCTTTTCTTTACAATGAAATACAATACTTAGACCCAAATGAGCATCCTTGCTACTCAAATAGGGTTAAAACCACCTAAGCTGATCAGACCCTCTTTGTACATTCAGTTCAACATGGAATTGGAGGCACTAAGGTTTAGCAACCCAAAAGTACTAGTCATAGGAAATGGGATTACAAATGTACAACAACCTACTTCCAGAGAGAAAGTGGAAGCCTTTTACTCGTGACAAAAATAGCGTACAACTTTGTTTCACTGGAGGGAGAAAAGGGATGGGAAAGATAAGTTTATCTCAGCTGATTTTACATTCTTAACATTTTATTCAGGATTTGAAAAAAATACCTACAAGCCCACCAAAAAAAAGGAAAAAAATTGAAAAACAAAAAATGCCTATAGGTGAGAGTTATCTAGAACTAAACTGATCATCTCCAAAATATGTGCCAAAATAGGTTTTGAAGGGTCAGGATTGAAATGGTTTTATAAGACCTTATGCCTCTCACATATAATAATTCTTTGAAAGAAAGGTTTTTTTAATTAAATGAGAGAAGTATATTAAAAAGTAGGCATAGAAAAATTAGATATTAACACATAGTAGCTGTATCATGTTTGCTAGAAATTTGATAAAAAGATACTACAGACTTAGTGGCTTAAACAATACATATTGACTCCATCACAGTTCTGGAGCTTAACGCCAAGATCAAGATGTTAGCAGTTTGTTTTCTTCTGAGATATTTCTCCTTGGCTTGCAAATAGTTTTCTTCTTTCTAGCTTCAGACAATTATTCCTCTATGTGTTATCCGTGTCCAAATCCTTTTTTAAGCGCAACATTCATATTGGCCCAGGGTCTACTTATATGACCTCATTTTTTCTAAATTGCCTCTTGAAAAGCTCTTTCTCTAAGTATAGTTACAATTTAAGTACTGGAGTGGAGAGGCTAGAAGTTCACATATGAAACTGGGCAAGTAGGAAGACACAATTCAGCCCATCACAGTAGCTATGTGCAAAAATTAGAGTCTTGAAGTAGCTTGTATTTGAGTCACCTTATTTGTGCTTAGTCCTTCACAAAATTAGAAATAATGATACAAGTTAAGAGCTGGTTTTATCTTGTAGTATTTGGTACAATGAAACATGTTTTTCTGTATCCTAGCACATTTTTTCCAGCCTTCTTTATAGCTATTGAATCCACTTTTGTACACTCTAAGGTTGATATTAAAATGATTTAATTGCCTTTAAATAACTAGTATTCAAGATTTCAAATCTATGAATGCAACCTATTTAGTTGCATTTAGTGTTGAATGTAATTGTTTCAATAAAAGAGACTAAGAATATTACTGTGTAAAACAATATAAAATAATGACTACATAGATGATATCAGAGAATATGGTGGAGTAAGCATCTTCAAAAATGATCTCTTCCATAAAAACAATTTAAAAAATGAGCCAGGCGTGGTGGCACATGCCTGTAGTCCAAGCGCTGAGAGACAAGAAACCTGGGAACTCTTGAGTTCATGGGTTAGAGACTACCCTGGGAAACATAGCTAGACCTGGTCTCAAAAAGCAGCTGGGCACATGGTGCACGCTTGTAATCCCAGCTACCTGGGAGGTTGAGGGTGGGGATCGCTTGAGTCCGCAGGATTGGAACTACCCCAAGCAATGTAGCAAGACCTAGTCTCAAAAAAAAAAAAAAAAGCAATAAAAATGGCAGTATTATCAGAATCAATTTTTCAGAGCTCTGGAAATTAAACAAGACTTTTAACAAACCTGAGAGATGACGGCATGATGCTGTTTGTCACATTCACCTCACCCTAATCTTTTCCCTCTATCCATTCCACTAGGAGACTGGTTAAGTAGCTACAATTGAAATAGGGTTAAAAAAAAAAAACAGAAAAAAACAAGCAAAGAGCATTTAACTAAACTTGCAAAATGGGAGAAGCTGACACTTTAAATTCAGCCATGGGGGTGGAGGGGTAGGGGGTGGCAAAAAAAAAAAAATTCAGCCACTCATTAGATTCATCCCAGCCTGTGGGAGCAGTAGCAAGACCATACTACTTTAAAAGGAGGAAAAAGTAAGATTTACTCACTGAGAAAACAAAATAAGAAAAAATCACTGAGGCTACAAGGAACCCTTTTGGTAATCTTACCACATAGTTCAGTCTATAGTCCAAAAAGCTACACATGGGTCCTTCAGCAACATATGTGTTCAAAATGGCGGCTGTCCCAACATCTTCAAACCAAATGAAGACACCAAGATGGCATCATGAATCCTCCTCCAAAGGCAGAACTCCAACAGTCTTTATGCTTCAACTTTGAAGCAGCCCGAAACCACCAAGACTCACTTGAAACAATAACAGCAACAACTTCAGATGTCTCATCATAAAAACAACAGCACTCCAAGTTCTTTTCAGGTCTCTAGACAATTCCCAAGCTATGCAGTTTCTAAGTTAAAGCAAGTTTCCAAGTACCGAGTTTCCAAGTCAGTTTATACAGAGCACAAGTTTCTTCAACAAGTTTTCTCAGGCTCCTCGCTGGCCCAGCCTAGGGATGAAAGTCCACAGAGTGGCTTCCTTCCCACCCTGCTGTCACACATGGTAGCAGCAGCTCTGAGGCCTCCAACATCCTTGCTGCTCTGCCACTCTGTCCCTTCTCTAGCTTTCTCTCCAGCTGCACACCTTCCTAAATACCCTGTAGCTGCCCTTCTTGTGAGAAAACCTTGATTTAGCCTCCTCTGAGTCCCCACCCACCAGGGCAAATGGTTGCCATTCTAATGCAGCACTACCAGTTGGGACTACAGCCCCCCAATTTCACCACATCACCCCTATTGTAATTACTCTGAATCTAGAGGACTGGCTGCTATTCAAGTGTAACCAAAAATGATGGAGCTCTTTCATACTAGAATTTCATACTTAGAACTGTCACTATTTTACAGGTTGGACTTCCTGGCAGATTGCATTCACTAAGTTGACTTTTTAAAAAAATTATAGTCTTGAAGCTTGTCTAGTGAAAACAGCCTTTTCCCTGGGGGCACTTGTTAAAAGCAATTACAGGCAACTATAGAACACCAAGAGACAGGACATAGGCCTATTCACTGCCTATTTTCTGAAGCAATAAATAACAACTGGGACAAACAATAAGCTAGCAAAACACCTTTAAAGGAAAACTGAGAAGTAAAATGAGAAGGAAAACTTGGAAAGTTCTGATACATTTCTAGATGGTCACATCAGGACACATGTGATATATTCAGGGCTCAGAATTGGTGCAGGAAAGACATGAGTAGATCTGAACTCTCACCTCTGGCTTAACCTGAGTCTCTGTACAAATAGGAAGTTGCTTGTTTCCAAACACACAGCCTTTCTCTAAAAACCACCAAATTGTGCATGCAATATACTCTTAAATGATAAATGAATTATATTTCAATAAAAACATGTAGCAACTTTAAAAGTAATAGTAAAAGTAGATTGCATGATGCAACATTGATGAAACTAGATATTCCATTCACAGTGAAATTCAAAAATTGTCAAAACAAGTAGTAAAAAGAATTCATCTAATAACTTTAAAGAATTAATTGGCTATATTAAACAATTTATGAACTGAGCTGCATCACATCCAACAACAAGAAAAAAAAAACTATTGAAAGGAGTTGTATGACACTAAAGGTGTTTACAGTTAGAAATGGGGTGGAACACGGTTATTAACACAAGCAAAGATACATTTTTTTCAGCAAGGCCAACTACTCTTGAAAGAAAGTAGTGGACTCCTACACAGACTACCAACTTACTAATGCTGACCAGGATACTTCAGATTAACTGCAATTTAGTTAACTAGTCAGTTTTGGAGTGAGTTGAGGTCCTGGTTGAAACCCCTACTTTTTTTAACCTGTTGTTTAACACTACTACTTGATGCTGAGAATATTACACAGAGTTTGTGGGTTTCATTGTATGAATTAGAGCACAGTTGTAAAAAATAAAATGAGCCAAACTACTCTTTCATTAACATGCTTTAGTTGAATGTGCATGGATGTGTGTACTGAGCCCTTATGCAAAATATATTTCTGTGGTCTTGGGATCAAAGTGTCTAAAAATCAAGAACTTGAATGCGAGTATCTTAAGAGAAATCTGACCTGCTTTGAGAGATGAACAATTTGTGTTTATCAAGAACATTTCTGGGAATAAATTAAAATTAAATATGACTTGTAGGAAATGTTGAGATATATCAATAAAAAAACTCAAATTCAAAGTATTCCAGTCTCATTACCAAAACTCTGACTCTAGTTTCCACAGTGCCTTCCTCATGAACCTCCCTTCACTCCAAAGCTTACCCCTCTAGTCATTATACTTTTGTTGGCATTTGTTATAGTGTACAGCTATCTAACATTGACCTGCCACAGTGAAGCTCAGATCCCAGTATTGGCAGTGTTACCTGTTGGTAAAACTTAGGCATCATTGACCAAGGCCCAGGTATGTTCCAAGGTCCAGGTAGTGAATGAGAGATAGATGGACCAAGCCAAAGTGTGCCCAGTAATCTTATCATCAAGATTCATGATGGGAGGGAAACAAGGAAAAGGGGATAAAAGGAAAAGGGGGAGAGGGAGAAGGAACTGGTGGTACTGTTGAGAATCAGATTAGCTTGGACGAGGGTTGATCTGCCATCAGGTGTGGACAGTTTTGCTTCAAAAAGTAAAGGACCCTAGAGCTGTTGAATCTTTTGGGGCTTCCAGCATTCCAACCTTCAAACATTGGAGCTGACTGAAGGCAGAGAAGATATATTCATCACAGAGTGCTGAGCTGCCATGACGACCTGGAGAGGCCCTAGTTCCGCCTCATGTTGGTTGCGGAATTCACTCCATACTGGCTACCATACTGTGACTTACGGTAGAAGGCAAGGATGTGAACTGGTGGTTTCAGACTGAGCTGCACTAAGACTGAGGTAAAACCCATGCAGAGGAGCAGAAGTGGGATTCTTTTCTGTTGGGGACACTTATAAGGGTGTGGACTACTAGACTGTCTTAGTTTGTCTTTTCCTAATTATGAATAAATCCCTGTGTTTTACCCTTATCATGAGATTGCTCTCTGGGCAACTGTCTGCTGCAGGAGGAAGAACCCTCATTGCAAAATTAAAAGGGGCAACACCCTCTCCTGGTAACAAGAGTATTTATATACTATTTTCCTTTGCTGATTATAAAATCTTTGACTATAATAATTATATTATTCCTTTATTTTAGTCCTATAAAACTTGGCTTAGTAGTTTGCATAAAGGAGAAATAAATTAAGAAATCAATTAATGTAATAACTTTTGAAATATATGGCTTAGCAGTTCAAAGTAGAGATATAATAAAATAAAAATCTAATATATATGTTTAAATAAAAGCTCACTAAGCAATATGGGATTAAAAGAGTGTGATATGTGTGTAAATGTATGTATGTATAGATTGTAAAAAACAAGTTCAACAAGAATTTTTAAGATCTTATTGGCTTTTTCAATAATTCATAAATCAGGCAGCAGATAGAAAATGCTTTTAGAGAAGCTGTATAAAATGAAAGACTTCTAGGTGGAAGGGAGTGGGAATGAGGAAGTATTACTAAACAAAAAAGACTGTTGATTATTTCAAGGTTATTTTCCTTCAGGAGGTGACAGGGGTCTGTCAAGCAGCTGGTCTAGTTAATGCTGGTCAGGTAGTTGCTGACCGACTGGTTTAAGATTCCATTTCCAGGAGAATAAAAACTGTAGTTAAATTAAGTCTCAATTTGGTAACATAAGGCTTAGAGTAAGTAACTCCATTTTGGTTCCATTGTCTTAATTTTCACAAGATGAAAATATTTTATAATCTATTGAGCATATATCTGAAAACTGTCATTCAATGACAGGTCAACATGATTGCTGAGTCAGAGCTCAAAAATCTCCTTTTCTATTCAGTACCTCACATATGGTCTGCCAAACCAAGTTCATAGTTCACTGACACCACGGAGCACTGGGGAAAATAAATAAGAAATCAAAGATTTCAACCCAGAATTTGAGCAAAGGAATGCAACTGTTCCATGGAATGAGACTGTATCATCATCTGACTTAGAAAAAAAAAAAAAAATTGGAGATTGGGCTGAAGCATGGCCCTGAACAAAATGACTTTTTGCTTAATACATTTTCAAAACAGAACAAAAACAAATCCGTCCTCCCTAATTAAACCTTGCCATTATGTAATTTTTTTATGAAGATAATCACAGAATCCTGAGAGGGAAAAAAAATGTTTTTTTGCTATGGTTTTTATATCGTTTCATAGGTTGGCAGTTTAAATTGTGTGTCATCTCTCCTGTTGGTTACTGCTGCTCCTCTGTGCTGATTGACTATAATTGATTGACCAGTGGGTGGTGAACAGCAGGAGAGAAAGCCTACACAGCCTCAGCAGCAATGAGGAAGCAGTTCAGACATTTTTCAAGGCCTTGAGTTGTCTGGTGTTTATTTTCTTTCAAAGGCACACATGTAACTGCTTAATCTCAGCTGTCAGAAGAGCAATTCCTCTTGAAAAGCAGAATTCTTATGAAAATATATGCCTACTTAAAATCCCAACTATTACTAAATCTTCATTCTATTATTACAGTCTTTTCTCTCTCTTAAATTAAGCATCTAAACTATGACATGTGAACCTACTAATTTGCTGGATTCATTTCCACTAATTTGGGGGAATAATTATAGAATAGTTTGCCCCAACTTCAAAATTTCACTTTCACACATAAAATTTCTCATTTTTAAAAAGCAATTAACTTTCATACAATTCTCTTTAAGGTATGTAACATCTATTCGTTCACCTTTTTTTTTTTAAAGCAGCATGGTAAATTAAAAGCAGTGCTCTTTCAGTTTAACAACCACTTATTTGAAAGTAAGATTTAACCAATATCCACTTTAAAGGTCTTTTTGAAAGTGCTAAGACAGCTTCAGCCACCTGGGTTTTAGACTAGTGACCTAAGTATAGAAAGTTGCAAGCTTCATCACTAACTGTCATGCCCTGACTTGACTTTATCTTACCCAATTGGTGTATCATAGGTTCTTACAGAAGACACAAAACTTCTGGTTCAAATTCAAATAATTTTTCCACTCACAGCAGAGCAAGCTACTTGAGCATGAGCATAATGTGTTGGTTCACTTTGTCATATGACACCTACAAAAGTGCCACAGTTTGTTTGTGGCCAGAGGGAAGAAAAAGAGTTCAGGTCCATGAGCAGTCAAGAGGAATCCTCAATATTCAGAATAGATCTGTCAGAGGCTGCCAGTGAAGACTGGACTAGGCTCATGCTGTGAAATGAGAAAATTTCATTTGACTATCTTACCTGGTTTCAAAACACTAAAGACAAGACTGGCATGATAAACATCCGGAGACCAAAGAGCAATTTCTCCATTCCTCCAATGTTTACCTTATGGAACATTCCTTAAGAGTTACCAACAAATGTATGGGTAAATCCCCTGCCTGCCATTATCTCACAAAAGCTAATAATGTTTTACACAATTTTATCCTAGCCATTAGTCTTCCCTAATTCATTAGTCATAAAACATTCTCTTGGCCACCTTTTTTTCCCTTTTCCTAAGCCCTATAAAAGTTCTAACAATCTACCTTAAGGTTGCTGCCAGCCATAATTCTAATAGTCTGAAGTCTTTAACTGTGTCAATCTCTCTCATTCTTCCTTTCTTGCAACTCTGCACCTGGCTCTTTACATAGATCTATGTAATCAAGTATCTCATTCTCCTGATCAGTACCTAGAAAGCAGCTTAAAGAAATGAACACATTTCTGTTCATCTGTGACAGTAGCATTCAGTGACCAGATTATATGCATAAATCAGAAGAAGTAAGTGTGGGGAGGAAGTGAGAAACAGAAGTTTTTTTGAATTGAACTTTAAAGAAAAATTGTTAGAAAAACTGTTCAGTGGCCAATACTACAAAATGCCAGAAGATGGTAGAATAAAGTTCATCCAATACTTTAACACTTGGTTCATTTTGGACTAGACTTTGTATCAATTTATAGGCTACATTTGAGCCCCAGAACTGGAAAGCTGAAAAGAATGACACAGTTCAGTTTCAAAACCTGTGATTACCCCCCCCCCCATTGTCTCCTGTTTAAAATTGCAAATTTCAAGGACAGACGCTAAAATGTAAAAATGACCGTAGTTAAAATTTCCCTTCAGGGAGATGCAGGGGGAGAAAAAAGTAAAATGGTCAAGGTAAAACAGATTTCCTGAAAGGTGAAAAATCAAGATATATAAAGAGTGTGCGAACAAAAAGAAGGATTCCAATATAAAGATCAGATAGAGAGAGAGGTTCAATGGAGGAGAGATGGGAATCGGCCATCTTGTAAAGATGTGAGCCATGTGGACATGGCCAGGCCTGGGAGTCTATAGCCTTTGGCTGGCCCAGGCTGGCAACATGTGTGCTGAATGCAGTTAAGGAGTTTGCAGATTTAAACTCCGTGTTGGAGTTTGTTTTGCTGAGTTTAACTTGTGTCTGAGAGAGGCCGTGCAAAAGACAGGCCCAAAAAGTAAACTTTGCTGGGTCCGGTACCATAAAGTTTCTACCTAAATGACAAGAAGAGGACAGCATGGAGGAACTGGAGCATACCAAAGAAACACGCCAAAGGAGAACCCCCAAAAAAGATGTCTTCAAACACGTGGAGAAGAACTCTGACTGGCTAATTTTGGTGACATGATCAGGACTGAGAGACTAAAGATTTCTGGGCAATCTGGGAAAGGACTTTGGACAATGCTAAAAAAAAAGGTTTTAGACAATGTTAAAGTAATCTAAGTCTTACATGTTTCTTTTGTAGTTAATAAAATAATTAAAAATCACTGTTAAAAATAAATTAGTCGGTACTAATAGTCTTGCATTAGTTTAGCATTTTAACTGAGAAGGCTGGGGATGGTGGTAAAAACCCACAAGTATAAAGTTTAAACTGTGTCTTTGAGTTTTTCTTTTTAGGTCAAAAAAAAAAAAGCAGAGAGAAGCTGGTAGCTGGTATTTGCATATCAATGGTAAGCAAGTACAGTAAAAATGCTAATGGCCTGTTTGTAAAAAAAAAGCAGGCAAATAAGTGTGTCCAGTTAAGGTTAAAAGTAATTGCAAAAAAATTGCTTGTAGCCTGCTTCAAAAAAAAAAAAAAAAAAAAAAAAAAAAAAAAAAAAAAAAAAACAAAAAACAAAAAACAAAAAAAAAAAACAAAACAGGCCTGTGTGTTAAAGTAAAGATAAAAAGCCCTTCATGGTCACCAGGGTGAATAATTAGGTCAATATTCTCTTGGCAAGTAACAGGTCCACTTTGGCAGGTATCACAGGTCTAACCAAACACTTATGTATCTGAAGTGTAGAATCCTTTATTGTGAGCCCAGACTGTCATCTTTTCTAGAGTGATAATGAATCCAGATAGTCATGGCAGCGATTTGGGTGGTCCAGACCTTATCAGTCACTTGATTCCTTTTGGTCTCACCAAGGAATGAGTCCACCAAGGCATCAGTAAAAAGCAGTGTCTTTCATATGAAAAAATGCTCCACCTCACTAATAATTAGGGAAATGCAAATTAAAACCACACTGAGATACCA
>PVHY01014945.1:0-37112 GCA_004024945.1 Uropsilus gracilis | reverse complement strand
AAAAACAAAGCAAAAAACCCAATCAAAAAATGGGGAGAAGAACTAAAAAGACACTTCACCAAAGAGGAGATACAGATGGCTAATAGACATATGAAAAAATGCTCCACCTCACTAATAATTAGGGAAATGCAAATTAAAACCACACTGAGATACCATCTTACACCAGTAAGAATGGCCACATAAATAAAACAGACAACAAATGTTGGCGCGGATGTGGAGAAAAAGGAACTCTCTTACACTGCTGGTGGGAGTGCAAACTGGTCCAGCCACTATGGAAGACTGTGTGGAGGACCCTTGAATTGAATGTGGACTTACCATTCGACGCAGCAATCCCACTACTAGGAATATACCCAGAGAACATGAAGACATTAATTCAAAAGGACACATGTACACGCATGTTCATTGCAGTCCTGTTTACAGTTGCAAAGAATTGGAAACAAACCAAATGCCCCCAAATGGATGATTGGCTAAAAAAAATGTGGTACATATACATGATGGAATACAACGCATCCATCAAGGAAGACAAACACATGTCATTTGCAGCAACCTGGATGGAACTAGAAAGACTCATATTAACAGAAATAAGCCAAAAAGAAAAAGAGAAGTACAGGATGGTCTCACTTATATGTGGGATATAGGGAAAATCAAACAAACAAATAAAAAATGAAAACAGCCAATGGAACTGAACCATGGAGCGAGAGAGGAGGAGGGGGAAGAAGGCAGGGGAGGTGAAGAGCACAAAAGATCAGGATAGTTAACAAATGTTAGTGAAGTGGGAAAGCCCCGGGGTAAAAAAAAAAATAAATAAAACAACAGCAACAACAAAAAACCACACACACACTTACCATATATTGGAAGAGAACAACAGGCCAAACAACCAACAACTAAACATCAACTTAACCAAACAACAATTTGCAGAAAAATGGGAGGACTGAAGGGGGGATACAGTGGGGGGATATGGAGGGAGGTGGAAGGGGGATACAGAGGGGGATATAGAGGGAGGAGGAGGGATCAATTAATGCACAATTGTGACAAATCAATAAAATGAATTAAAAAAATAAAAATTAAAAAAATTAAAAAATGCATTAAGATACTATTCACATTACTAAGAAGTAATATGAAAAGTAAATGAAGCAAACTATGTACATTCTAGATAATTACAAATTTAAAGTGTCGTTTTGAATTTTATACATCTATACCAGGAGCTAATGACTTCTAGTATTGAGATTATGGCTATTTTATTGTAGTTTAATCTTTCTGATGAATTAGGAAAACAAATCAATGTTTAAATATGTTTAATATCAAAAGTTTAGTTTCCATCCTTCCACATAACTGACCCTTTTAGACTTTCTCTTTCCTGATGACCACTGTTTTGCATATGGTTAAGAGTTTGTTTTCATTAGCCTTGTTTTATAAAAATGTCTATATATGAAATGTACATATGAATGTACATATGAAATCATACAACATATGTCTTTGCCTGGTTTATTTCATTTAGCTTAATATCTTCATTCTAGCCAAGTGATAGGATTTGATCTTTACAGGTTAGTAGCATTCCATTGTGTATCTATAGATTGTGAAGAACAAATAATATTCAAATGGATCATAAATCTAGAGTTAGAAAGCCCTTAGAGATCATGTACTTATTGAGCATATGTGACCTTAAGTTCCTTTCATTAATGCTCTGGGCTTTATTTTTCTAACGTGTGAAATGGGAGAACATGAGGATGCTGCTCAAGTAGAGGGTCCAGGCAAGATCAAGTCCCTTCAGAGAAAGCTCAGTATTTAGTAACAGAGCAAACACGAAACTGTCCCTGTGGATACTTCCAAGCATCCCCAGGTCCCCAGCTTCTCCTGTGGTGCTTCCCTCTGCTGTTTCTTTGCACAGTCCCTGCTCCAGCTTCCAACTTCTCCAGTCACAGTGCCCTCCCTACTCCTCCATGATATGTTTTAGCATGTAGCTTTAGCCTATACCATGTAAGTTTCTCACACAAGGTTCTAGGCAGTGCTGCAGTTCAGAAGAAAAGGAAATGGTGCCTTTCTACAGTATACACAGCTGGGTGGACTAATAGTGGAGTCTTGTGTTTCTAGTGAAACCATAAAGCAAATTTGGCAACAATTTGCACTAAACTTAAAAGAGAGTTGAATTATAATACAAGCTACAAGGTAATAAGGGCACACAACAGTCTTGTTTTTTCCTTTAATAAAAAAAGGATCTTGTCATGTAGATCCTACTAAAGCCCTATTTTAAAGAGAAAACAGATCATCAGTGAGTTTAGGTTGCTTGTCCAAGGACATACAGGTGAGTGTGGGTGGGATTTGATTCAGTAGTCTTCTGCCTATCTGAACAGAGCAAAGGTAGAGTTTGAGGTATGGAAAAAGGAGCTACAGAACCACCATTCTCCCAAGAAACACTTTGCCCTCCCAATAAATTAGTTTCTCTGATGAAGTGAAAGTTGTGTAGGGGGACAAATACTGACTTGAACACTTAGACAAAAGACTAAAAGAGTTGGGGTATGTCTCTAGAGACTAAGGTTCTCCCTTTGAGCTGTGCTCCCAGAGAAATCTGTGCTTTTTTGCAGTTGATCAGGAGCCTTAAATAATAGAAAAACCCAAGGAGAAGAGTCTGACTTGGCCAAAAGCTCACTTATTCTGTCCTCTAGGCAGTGGAAAAGGCCAGTACTGAGCAAGAGGCCAGGAAGAAGTGACCAGAAGGAGCAAATTTGGCTGTCTTATGGATCCAGAGGCTTGTGGGGGCAGTGTCCAGGGGCACCTAAGACTGGGGCACGGCCTAAATGATGGCTCAGTTCTCCCACCTTCCTGCTCATCACCTGAGTGGTGGCTAGAGAGTAAGTGAAAATAACCATCCTCAGGAGAAAAATACTTATTCACTTAATGACTGAAACAAAATGCCATCTCTGTTGTGATAACAAAAGGTTTAAAGTATATTACTGTCGTTCCTCAATACACTTGTGGTCTGGCTGCCGGGTCACATGGTGCAACCGTCCATGTAATCCCCTGAATGGAAAAAAATTAGGCTCAAAGTGTCAAATGGATGCCCACAACATAATATCAGGTAAAACAAGCATATTCTTTCTCCCCCCCCTTCCCAAACCCCCCCAAATGTTAGAGAAATAGAGAAAAATTCCAGTCATTTCTCATTACTGTGAAGGTCAGCCTGGCTGGGAAAATTGTTTCTGCTTTACAATTCCCCAAACTGTAGAAAGCAGTTAGACTTCTGGACAAAAACTAATGTTGCATTCAAAGGGAAAAGAGGCTGAGACGGCATTGCTGTGGTAATAAGAGAATTTTTTACTCTTTCCACTTCCCTGTGAACCTAATCAACTGTGACATGAGAAAATATACTGGGCTCACCCAGCCAGAATCTGACTGCCACCTGAAAATGTCCTCAATATTCCACTGTTTGGAACTTTACAATGATCCTTCCGACATCAATTTTGTGCATGTACATCAAAATGCCATTAGAAATGCCTACACATTCCTCTGCTCACCAGTCAGCCCCACTTGAAGTCTTCCAGAAAAGATCCCCATGACTGAATAATGGTTCCTTTTGTTACTCATTTGAAAATATTTGTTTGTTTACATGGAAAGTTGGGAAAAACAGAAGATCAAAGGGTCTTTTTTATGAGACTATGTCTCGTTAATTTTGCCGGTGGAACCACAGATTCACGTTTTTGCCCAGGGTAGTACGGACTCAAGCAATCCCCAGCCTCAGCTTTCCAGGTAGCTGGGATTACAGGCGAATGCCACCATGTCCAGCTACTTTTTTGGGGACTAGGTCTTGCTTTGTTGCCCTGGGCGGGACTCTAACTGCGATCTCCAGATCCTGCTGCGACTCCATAAGCTGTCGCTTACAGGCATGAGCCATCGTGCCGGGTAGATCTAAGGGTCTTTATGCTGACCTTACCTCAAAAGCCTTCTTGAACATTCTTGGTCCAGGGCTTTAAGAGTCTGCCTTAAATCCTTGATTAGTATTCATTGATTTATTGAGTTCTAAGGCTTTCCTTCAGACTCAGGTAGTTGGTCAGCATCTCATTGTAGATTTGACTTAAAAAAAAAGAGAGAGAAACCCAAATACATTCGTTTACAGGGGCTGCCCACGGAGTCCGGCAGCTGTCAGGAGCTATGCTGCATAGGCCTGCCTAGGCGGGTAGGCACGGGTTTTTTTCTTCACTCCATCCTCTTCAATGTCACATGTGAAGGCATGTTTTCAGGACTAGATACATACATACATGTATGTATGAATATACACATGTATGCATATATAATCCGTTGTTATTTTTATAAATGCTTGGCATATATAATGAAATTCTGGATGACAGTTTTATTATTTCTCAGTTATGTGAAGTTGAACAAATCTGATATGACTCTTCACAGTGGCGTTATCATCTTTTCCCTTTGCCCTAATATTTACAGGAAATATTACAAGTGTTTGACATATAAATTCAGCATTTGACTGACTTTAATAACCATTTGATCAATAAGAAGTGATATTTTTATAGTCCAAGTTCAATATTTAAAGGGTCATGGGTGGCAAATCTTCATCAAAGCAATAAGGCTAGATCTTTTAATTTTCAGAAACCAATCTTCTTGAAAAAAATCTTCTTTAGAATAAGTATAACTAAGAGTTAAGAGTTATAAAAAGCTGGCCAATTACAAAGGGTGTGGGCATGATAGGGGCACAGATGGAGATACATTTGTTTCCTCAATGGCTTGATTTTGGACAAGAAATTCAGCATGATGAACACAGATAGAAACTGGATAGAAAATCAATGGATGTAAATCTGGGAGCTTATTTTTTATTCAGTAAGGACACCAATTCCCTGCTGCCTTGTAAAATATTGCTTCTCCAGTAAACTCACAGTTAGTTAAGGGTAGGTAGGCTGGTCTCTATCTCCTGTGTGCCAGGTTCTAACTCATTTCTGAAGTTAAGTACCAAAACTATTTACATCCTTTGCCCTGACCCCAGTCTGCCTCAGCCCATACTCCTCCAGGCTCCAAAGCCTTCAGAGTAAAATAAATTCTGACAATACTAATGACTGGACTATAACCCAAGACTACTCTTAGTGTTTTGGCATACAAGAGTATGTCCTATCATTGGAGTTGGGAGTAGGGTTCGATGATATTAGAGATCAATTAATCTGTTTTTCAGGGTCCCTCCCAACCAAAGGAAAGCACTCAGTGTCCTGGCATCATCAGAATTCATTTCTCATCTTCTTGGTATTTCTCCTTTCTTTCATCAACATCCCTATCCTCATCACATCACATCACTACTCTATACAGCTGGCATCTTTTTAAGAATTTTAACAGATATTAATTTAATCTCCAAGGGAAGCCTATGAGGTTTTTATTTGCACATGAAAAGTGAGGGAACTGGAACGTAGAAGGACGAAACAATGTGCCTGAGATCATGCAGCTAGTAAGAAAGAGTCAGAATTTGAACCCAGGCAACTTAGTTACAACTTCCTCTCCTGATTATATACTGTACTGAATCTCATTCTATTTAGTTTGAGGAGACATTAATCATCCTTGTAATCATTATTATCATTCTATTCTATTATAAACACTATTTGGTATCATTCAAATAGTATTTATACCAAGATTTGCCAAACTATTGCTCCAAAGGCCCAAATCTCATTGTTCATAGTCTATCAACTAAGACTGATTTTTACAGATGAATATTTCAATTGGTTTGATGATAAGATCACTAATTTTGAACTCCAAATAAGCGAAATACTATTTTTCTGTGATAATTAGTTTTATGTGTCAATATAACTGGGTCATGGGGTTCCTAGACACTTGGTTGAACATTTTTCTGTATGTTTCTGTGAGGGTAGATTTTAGAGATAATATTTTCAAGCAGATTGCCCTCCATCATGTGGGTGGGTTTCATCCAATTAGTAGAAGGTTTGACTAGACTAACATTTCTTAATCCTAAGAATTTCATTCTACTCATTAGTAAACTATATTACAAAAATTATACTCAGGTATTATTTTTAATTTTATCAATAAATTTGTGTGAATTTTTATCTTGTTATATAAGTACAGAATTAGTAAAGCATATCTTTGATTTGCTTCAATCCACAAAGCTTAAATTACTTCCTATTTGATCCTTTATAGAAATTGTTTGTCAAATTCTATGCTATAGTAATTTGCTTGTGGCTTAATCTGAGTTTGTTGAATTGATCAATGGTTCACCTTGATTGTTTGGTAGGATCACTGGCATCATATGACAGATAAGAATAGTATGTCTAATACAAGCCCTTGATGATGTTGGGGATGTTGGGGTCTCTGATCTGAGTCTACATTACAACCTTATATGCAAGCATTTCCCATTTCACAGGTCCATACTTTGCAGAAGATTGCATTTTTTTTGTCTTTTTGGAAATTGATAAAAATTAGGATAAATGAATCTATAGAAAAATAACAATCAATAGGATGTGTATATATATAGAAAGAGAAATTATTTTAAGAAAGTAGCCTGATTTTAGAGTTCAATAAGTCCAAAATTTGCAGGATGAGATGGATGATCAGTTGGAGTCCACACAAAGGCCAATGTCATAGTGCAAATCTAAAGTCCAGGAGGCTGAAGCTGTAGGGAAGAGTTTATGTTGAGGTCTAAGTTTGTAGGCTGTCTACTGCAGAATTCACTTATGCTCTGGGGAAGTCAGTTTTGTTCCATCTGGGCCCTCAACTGATTAGATGAGGCCCATTCACACTGTGAAGGGTAACCTGCTTTACAAAAAGTTCATTGACTTCAGCGCAGATCTCATCCAAAGTACTCACAGAAATAACCACAAAATTATTTAGTCAAATACATGGACATCATGGCCAGTTAGGTAGACATCATGGCCAGTCAGGTAGTCAGGTAGACATTAATTAAGATCAGACACACAATCCTAGTGGGAGGGGGAGCGATGAGGGAGGGGCATAACTGACTAAGGCAGTGGTAACTGTCTGCAACAAAATTGCTATCACTCAAGTGAATAATACTACTGATGAAGATATCAGGAACACTTATGTCCCCCTCTGGTTCTTCCTGTCCCTCTAAATTATACTAGATGTGAGAGCTCTGCTCAGGACCTCCAGGAAGTCTTCTCAGACATTCAGTCTTCAGCTGGCTCTTCTCGGGATCTCTGATGGAATTGTTTTCTTATATTGCATGTGAGACATGCCTTCCAGAATAGTCTAATAATCTGTATTGACAATAATGATCCAAAGTCATCATGAAATTGAAATTATGTTCTCTTTCATCTACATTGGGCAATTCATACTTATAACTATCCATCTCACCAATCTTTCAGGTCTGTAAAATGCTACTTTATTGGAATGTTGGAGGATAATATGAGATAATGTTTGTGAAAGTACTTTGTAAACCACAAAATGTGAAACAAATAGAAGATTTTTATTACTACTACATTCTGTTTAAGAAAGCAGGGGATGAGTGTAAGATGCTTTTAAATGATTTACATTTTATAAGTTTTATAGTTCTAGCACTAAAAGGTTTAGCCCTTAACTCTTCTGGGAAAACTCAGCTATCAAGAAGAACTTATTTATTTGAGGATGATGGGTAGCACAGATTATCCTGGATAGCTCGATAGTCTTCCATTCCTTGTCTTTTTAAAATACTTGCTTTCTTGGATTTTAAATTTTCATTGGATGGATTCCCAAATAATTGTTTTTTTTTTAATGTTTAAATTCAAAATTAAATATTCAAGTTGAAATGTATCTGAATTTTCTAATTCATCTACATTTCTTGACATCTTAAACAATTATTTGCCAGGAGTGAACAGGGCCCAAAAACTCTCTTGTGATTCTACTGTATTGCCCCTCTTCTACTCCATCTCTATCTTTGGGATTAAAGATCAGCCCCCAAATTTTCTACTTCTGAAAAAGCCTCACTCTTCTGGGCCCATGAAGTTCTCATTGTTTTCTTGGGAGGTGACTGGGGTAAGTCATCATTTTCTGTATTTGGGTAGATTGCTCCAGAAGTCCCATCTCCCTCATCTCCACACTCCCCATTGCTGAAATCCTTTTACTGTGTTTTCTTAAATTCATGGCCCTTTAGCAATTAAACTGTCATTTCAACATCTTGGAATATATCTCAGAACCTTTTTGCCCAAGGAAATCTGTTTCTTGCCTGAAGACACTGCCTCCCTCAGTATGTTGTAGATGATGGCTGTTATCTACCCATCCAAGTGTTTCTGGGCCAGGGGTGGAAGAGGAGATGATCCTGCTAGCTCATGATTGGTGCTCTGAAGCCATTCTTCCTCTTTTCTTCTCAAAGCCCCAGGTGTTTGATTTGCTTTCTTCTAATGACTGTGTTCATCACCTGGCCTCAGCTAACTTTCCAGAGGTTATCCTCTAGTGGGTCAATAAACACATTCCTTCCATTATCTCCCTTAAAAGAATACCACTCTCTATCCCTTTACAGTTAATTACCTCATATATTAGTACTCTATAATCTCTCTAGAGCCTATAACACATGAATTCTATCACCTTTTTACTTCTATCCTTCCTTGAGTCTTTCCTTCTTTACCCAACTTAGGTGTCATGGTCTGACTATCTAGTCTGTGAATATCTTGTAGCTGAACTTGGCTGGAGAAAAACTCGCAGTCTTACTTTAAATATAAAACCATTAGCCTTGAGTAGACAGACCTCTGGTGCCATCTAGCAACCCTATGACATTTCCTGTCTCAGATCAGTCTCTCACCTCCTGGAGGGAGCATTTTACATCTCATTTCTCTTCAGATCTTTCCCATTTTCACTCTCAGTTGTTGATTACTTCATATTTTATTTCATTGAGAAAACAGATTCAATAAAATCTTCTACACATTTTCATTGCAGCAAATACACACCAATGGCATTTATGTTTTATCTCTGTGTGTTTTACTCTACTGTGTATACTGAGCTTCTCTCAAAAGGAAACCCTCCACTAGTGCAACAGTTCCTATGCCTCCTATTATTCACGAGCACCTCCGTTTTATGTTGCCATAGTCCCTCACTCCTAGCTATTAGAACAGCACTGTCTGCATATAAATATATAAATATGAAGCTTCAGTTTTTCTTCTTTTCTTTTCTTTTTTTTAGTTATTTAAACAACTTTCCTTAGATGGCAGAGTATAGAACTAGCCATTAGATCAGTGGTTGCTAGGAGTTAAGTTGGGGACTAGAAGCGGCGAGAAGTGTGAGCAACCTGACAGAAGGATGAGCAGTGTGAAGCTTCAGTTTTCATCTAAATAAAACATCTTTGTTGACCACCATCTTCCAGTTACTTCAGCTGTGTTTGATTTTTTTTGCAGAGCAAAATAAATGAAAAAGGTTGTGTATTCTAGTTATTTCCAAATTTTCTCATTTCATTGTTTTTCACTTTGATCTTTATCGAGAGAGAATCTGCCAGGGTTCCTTTGGTAGGTCCCTCCCTTTGGGCATATCTGGTTAGAAGAAGAGTAGAACCAGATGTATTCATGGGGTAACTGAGATTCACTGACCTAGATCTTATCATCGGGGAAATTTTCCAGTTTCCATGCTAGCTTATGATGCCAATTTAATCTTTTGAGTTATACAATAATTCATTCAAAAATTGTGTATGAAGCATCTACAGATGCCAAGCAGTATTCTTAGAGGTAGGACAGGAATTAAGGGTGTGTACAAATGGAAAGGAAAAAAAAAAGCACATAAGATAAAGGTATACTCAACTTTCATGATGTGTTGGAATAAATGCTTTCATTTCTAATCCCCCAGCTTCCCTTTTCTTCTAGAAGGTGGTAGCACTCACTGGGGAATCACAAGGTTTGACCAATGTATACCCTCTGAATTTTGGTTAGGACTACAAGCTTCAATCTATATGTTAGTAAGAAGGCAATTTTGCAGACAAGTGACTAAATTATAATTCTGTCTGAATGCACTGAAATGGTAGCTTCATAGTCTCTGACAAAGGCCTCCTACAGAAATGTAGGCTGAGCAAAACAGGTAATACTTGTACTCTCAGTACCACCAGCTGATGGCACCAAAAAAGAGGGCTGACCCTGCCTCAAGTGGTTGGGTACTTAGCCCACTGTCAGCTTGTGCAGGAGTCATTGTCTCTGTGTGACTGAGATTCACCTGTGAGCTCCTCACTATTGTCTGGGCCCTCTTGCTGCTGCAGTTTCTCTAGAAAACCTTAGGTTCTGTAGAAAATCAAGGCTCAAATGTCTGTGGGTCTTCTTTCTTCCCACACGAGAACTTTCATTGTGACTTCCTCCAACTGTGTTAGTAGGGACAAGTGGGGAAACAAATACAACTTTCCTGGCTTTCAAGGTAGTTATATAAAAAGTGAAAGAATAAAATGTTTTTGAACTGTCATTTAATGATGTGTTCTGCAATCTTCAGAAAATAGATACATGTTACCACCACATTAGGGAGACAATAAGTTAAATAAAAATTTCCAGCAGCAAGCCTGAAGGCTATCATATTGTCACCCCTTAATCTAAAATCCAAATGCATTTTAGGAGGTCTGCCAGCTTTCAACTCCAGATTGCACACCATACACAGTACACCCAAAAGAAACAGTAGCATTAAACTGACAGATTCTAATTTAGAATCTGAAAAGGAAATCTTCCATTGTCTTTGACGCTAAAAAAATAAGTCTTACCCTTTCTCATGAAATCATGCTTACAATTATGCCTCATGGCAGACAGACTTCAGGGTACTTGCTGCACACACCTGAGTTTTCATAGTAATTTCAATTAATTCATTAATTATCATCAGGCCAAGAAGTCTGCTTTTCAGAGTTTAAAAAACCCTGTTTTATAAGACAAGTCAGTGCTGCGCACAGTTGAACACAGTTGAGTATAAAAAAAAAATAAAAAGTAACTTCCACAGTGAGAGCTTCATTAGATTAAAATCTTTTGCCTTTTTGTGGCTTGATCTTTTTTTTCCTGTTAAATTTCTGCATGTCCTCAGGCCATTAGAACACCCAGACCCCCACACTTGAGACTGTATCTCAGGAAGGCCAAGGGGTCATGTCTGGCCAGGTTCCCTGTGTTTACTAGAATGCAGAATTGGGTGGCTTGGCAGGGTCTCTAAAGGCAATGGAGTCTTCATGGGAACAGGTAAGTGATGGTCAGATCAAATTCAGTCATTAGGGGAGAAGGAAGAAGGGATGCAAAATGAAAGACTCACCAAGTGACTATTATATCCTAAGTACTGAATATACTCTCTAAATAATTTAAACCTTGTAACAAATGAGTGGGTGATGGAGATTTTGTAGTTGTAGAAAATTTCAGCAATGTTGATATGTGACTTCAAAGTTTTTACCCTTTCTACTTCAAACTGTACCTGAAACTTATGGAAATTGTATATATTTAGTGCTTACATTTTCTTTGTTATAACAACTGTATATAGTTTGGTTTTTTTTAATCCTCTCTAAAGAACACACTCAGTATACTCATTAGAAAGTCTTTACCTAATGCTAAGGAACTACTACTTATTAACAAAATTTCAATAAATAACTACAAAGTGAGCAAGTATATCTGCTTTGGTTAACTTTTTACACTTACTTTAACAGCAGAAAGATACTATCTAAAAGTGCAATTCTAAATAAGGATGTTAACTACTCCCTTGAAAGTACCTGAATACTTCACTGCAAAAAAGTCTTGAACATAAAATATAAAAATTCTCTGTGTTGTATTTGAAATCTGATAAATATTTATTATCAATGCTGTTTGCTTTTAATCTGTTCAGGATATCATTTTTCCAGCTTCTTAGTAGTTAAACACAAATGGCATTTACATTACAATATTGCTTGCCAACAATCTCATTTTCTGGTTTAGTCAGCAGCCCTTCATGCTTGATTAGTCTTTAATTATACAAATACCTACATATTAAAAAAGTTTTCTTTTTTCCATACTTTGAGCATGTAATTATTTTCTCCTGCATGCAATAACCTTTAATTTTAGGATTAAGCAACTGATTCTTTTTAGTATGGATGGGCCTTTTCAAGTGTTAAAGCAAATTTGGTTATTGTATTATGAGAAAAATTAACTTTGAGAAACCTCTCATCACTGCATTTGATAAGCACCCTGATCAGCTGTTACAAGAACCACTTGGGTATCTGGAAGATAAAATACAAACTTCATTCCTCTAGTTACCTACCCCTGGCCCTGCATTTCTCCCTGTCTTTCTGGCATACAAAAGTGATAGCATAAACAATTAAAGTTTCCACTATCTACATTCCTATTTCCATAAAGTAGGCTGTTTTACATAAAACTATTTTAATAGAAAGCCTCTTTATAGTTCTAGTAGGGAAGCCCACAAAATATAAACCCTTATAATCCAGACTTTTGTATAATAAATCCACAGGCTGTTTAAAAATAAAGGAGTATCTTACTGAGCTAGAGGGTGCTTTCTCTCTAGCCACCAGGCCTAACATTTGGGGCTAGAAGAAGTAGAAGAGCAAATAATGAGACTTAGAGGTGGTATGCACCTCTCTTTCTAAATCCACACAGTATAGATGGGGGAATCCCTTATATAATCTGCCTGACACATTGTTGGATACTTAGTCCATATAGTTACTCTCTTACTCTTCTCATATTAACCCTGGAAATAACATCATCCATTTCCTTACGGGAATCATCTTGAGAAGCAAACTACTCTGAGACACCTATAGCATTCAGTCACCCACATTAAACATGCACCATGCTCTAGTTTTCTAATTAGACTTGAAAGACTTAGAGGCAAAGAAGACTCACAGATGCTTTAAACTAAGCCTGTGCAGTAAGAATGTAGTGTTTTCAAGTCATTTTAGCTTTCCTCTGTCATCTATTCTAAACTTTAATTTAACCTGTGATGAAAGTGGCTTCTGCTCACACCCAGTTTCTATAAGCATATTTCCTTTGATTCTAGTCTTGGGATGGAGCACAGAATCCCAGAATGACAGTTCATCAGCCTCAACATTTCCACACTGCATGACAACTACTGAGGTGGTTATGATTCTCCCTGAGGGGCATCTTGTGGGTTCACACCCCATCTTTGCACACATCTGTTGTGAATCTCCATTTAATAAAGTTTGTACCTACTGGTTCTAGTTCTAGTTTAGACACTTTATTGTTGCTGCAGTACCACAAGGAACAAGACAAAGTCCCTATGATTATGAACTTAACAACCTATTTGTGTAAGGGGAAAAGAGAGGAGCAAGCTCCAAGGTGATGGGGGTGCTTATAGCCACCTCCATGGTAGAAAGGCAGGGTCTTTCAGACTCCAGTTCTTGAGTTAGCAGTTGATGAGAAAAAGTGGCAGAGCTGAAGCCTTTGGCAGATAATTTCTTGGGGCTTCTGCAACTAAATGGTTGATGAAGAGGGGTGTGCTTGCCATGTGTAGCTTCTGCCTGGACCTGAGTGTCTGCTTCATGGATGCTGTCTGGGTAGGGCAGACATCTGGCCACATTCCAGCTTATAAAATCTCCCTCTCTCTCATGCACACAAACACACATGTGCGCTCTCTCTCTCACACACACACAGGTGTGAACAAACTTCCTCTCTTTCTCTTTGCTCTCCCTTTCCTTAATCCCTTATAAATAAATTGTGTCTTTCTTTCCCCTCATGCGTTCACTTTTGGATCTTGTCTTACCTTGTATTTTTCAATGTGTGGGTGAGTGCTGATCCCTAGGGTTTGCTCTGTTTCAAGTGAAAGAAAAAATAACTAAATATCCGAGCATAGGTGTCCCTTTGTACCCACATTGAGATCTTTTTTGGGTAGATTCCCAAGAGAGCAATTGCTGGGTCAAAGGGTTTACTGCAGCACTATTTATAATTGCAAAGACACGGAAGCAACCTAAATACCCCAAAACAGATGACTGGATGAAAAAAATGTGGTATATATACACGAGGGAATATTACTCATCAATTAAGAATGACAAATTTGACAATTTTAATGACAACACGGATGTACTTAGAAGAAATCATATTAGCAGAAACAAGTCAAAAAGAAAAAGACAGAAGCCAAATGGTTTCACTAATATATGAGATATAGTGAAAAAATAAACAAAAGCCTTGAGGAAAAGACAAACAAGCTAAGCACCAAACTGAAGCACACAACTTTGGGTAGGAGGGAATGGGGGAGAATGGAGGGGAGGTTGGGGGGGGGCAAATCCCTGGGATTACAATGATGTGAAATTTATAAATAAATAAATAAACAATTGTATCAGGTAGTGATAAACCCTCTGAATAAAAGATGGACAAAGGTGAAAAGAAAGTTGAGGGAATGTGTATGGTATGTACACATACAGATATGATGGTAACTGAAGAACTCTTGATGAGGCAAAATTTAAGCCAAGACTGAAATGGAGTGAAAGAAGCTAGATGTCTAGGGGAAAAGTGTTTAGGCAGAAGGAACAGTAAATGCAAAGAACTTTGAATAGAAGGTCAAATCTGGACATAGTGTAGACTTATATAACTCATGCCTCTTTATCCCCGACTTCTCTTCAGTTTTCTTTAGGTATGTTAATACTTACCTCCACATTTACAAGTAATATGACTATTTTTTCTTGATTTGCCAGTCCTGCAAATCTATACTAACAATGTGGAAGATGAGGATCGAACACTTTGCCACATTTTATTTGCCTGCCTATTTTCCTTCAGTTTCCAATTTAAGCAGCATTTCTGCCATGACTATTAAAGGTCTGTCTATTCTATTAGTGCATTATGACTAAACTGCCTTATTTAAAATGATTTGCTGTTCTTAAAGCTAATATATTTTTTATTCACATACTTTTCTTTATTTCCATTCACAGTTCTCTATAAAATAATCAAAAAACAGTAAAACTTCTTGGAATGCTGTTTTCCATAATGTCAGCCATGCCAGGTATTCCCTTAGTGTTTCTCTCGTGTCCCTCCCTTTCTTCCCCTGCCTCCTTTGCAGGAACATCTTTCTGGGAGTCCATCTCTGGGGGAATGATGGGAAGTAGATGGAGATATAAAATCTGCTGGCAAGAGTGTTCAATCTTTATCTTCCACACTGGAAGTATAGATAGGCAAGACTGGCAAGTCAAGAAAAAATAACCTTGTAAATTTTTTTAAGTGTAGATGTAAATACAAAAACACCTAAAGGAAATTGGAGGGGAGTCAGGAATAAAGAGGCCTCAGTTATACAAGTTTACATTATTTCAATATCTGACCTTCTACACAAAGTTCTTTGCACTTACTGTTCCTTCTGCCTCAACACTTTTCCCTTAGACATCTAGCTTACTCTTTTACTTCATTTTAGTCTTGGCTTAAATTTTACCTCATCAAAGAATGCTTCCACCATCATCTTATACATATATATATATATATATATGTATGTATGTATGTATGTATGTATGTATGTATGTATGTATATAACATCCCTCTATTCCTTCATCTTTCTTCTTTTTACTTTACTCCATCTTTATTCAGAGGGCTTATCGCTACCTGACATACATATTTATCTGATTATTTTATTCTACCATATTAAAAAATGGAGTGGTTACTTTCTAAGCTTACTGTTAACCTCGATTTCCCCACTCTCTTCTATGGTAACCTTTACTGTTCCTCAACTTGCTTTACTTTTTCATTTTAGTGAAACCCTTCTTCTAGTAGATATGATGAGAACACATGACATACACATTTGAGAAAAGTTTCTTAGAGATTCTGCATCTGAATTTTTAGTTTAACCTTGTATTTTATAGGTACCTTGGCAGTATATAAAATACAAATTGAAAGTAATTATCATTCTGAATTTTAAAGGTATAGTTTCATCATCTACCTGCCTCAAGTTTTGCTATGAAAATCCTGTGCCATTTTAATTCCTGATTCCTTGTATTTTATCTGCTTTCTTCCCTTTAATATATAAGATTACATAATGATATGTTTGAGATACACATATATATTTCATTCATTATTTAGTGAGTCATTCAACAAGGTAACATCTTTCAATTTTCTTTAATTATTTGTTTGGCAATTTCATCTCCATTTTTTTCTATTCCATTAGCTGGAAGTTGGATCTTCTGAGTTTATTTGTTAATCTCTCCCTTTTTACTTGTCTTCTCCATCTCTTCACCTTCTCTGTCCTTTTGTTCTACATTTCAGAAATTTTCTTTTAATTTCTGAGCCTCATATTGCACTTTTCTGCTGTAATTAACTGGCATCTAAATGGTCCTTGAGTAGAGCACTTATTATTTGTTTTGTGGAAGCATAATCTCCAGTGTGGATATTCTCTAAGATATTAAGTTTTAAGCTTTATGTTTTTTTTCTTCTTGTATGGCTCTATTTCCTATAAACTCCTTTTATCTCCCAAAGCATTCTTTATTATGCAGCAATAATTGTCTTTTTAGGTATCAGAATATAGACAGGGACCGGGTTATTTTGTTGGAGACAAAGACAAAGACCTGCCTTTTTTTTTTTTTCTGATTTTGCTAAAATGTTTCTCCAGAGAAGAATCCAACAGTTACCAGGGCTGCTGATAAGAGTGAGGTGGTAGAATATTCTGCATACATAAATACCTACGTACCATCTAAGTAGCCCATGGAGACCAGGTCTCAGGATGTAGATATTCCTTTGAAGCCCCTGTCTTTAGTGACAAGTCCTCCCCACCACCAGTACCCCCCTTCCACCTTGTTACTGTACTTTATGTTTCCAGGTCTAGAGTCTCTCATTTACTTAGAGGAGTTGTCTGACTGCTGGGGTAGCATTGTGCAGGGAGTGGGTGGGGATAGGAGCTGAGGGTCTAACTTCATTATTCATTCATTAATTGTTCCTCTGTTTTCAGTATCCACATCCCTATCTTCAACAGCAGCTGTAATATCCAACCTGAAGGACTCTGGGGGCTCCACAGTTGCCTTGTATTATCACTGTAGTCCTGCTCAGGATCTTGGTATTTACGTTCTCAGCTGTGTTCATTCTTCCAAAGACTTCTCTAAAGTTTTGTTGTCAACTGTAATCTTCATTCCTTCTTTCCTTTTTGGATTCATATCATTTTTTAAAGATTCTGTTAATGTCATTTTGTTAGGATTTCAGAGAGATAAATCCATGTATCAACCTGTTCCATTTAATAAGAAACCCTCTTTTTTTATGAGAATAAGAAAGGGATTTATTATTTTTAGATTTCTAGTATATCTTATATTTGTTTTAATTCCTCATAACAACCATTTTCAGTTATTTAATCTTTTAATTGATACAAGTTTCTTAAAATACTGTGCCTCAACCTATTAACCACTTTTGGGGGTATATTGTCCCTGAGCCTTAACTAACCTATTTTGATCTAATAAATTATTTATAATTCTATAAAACAGAATCTCTTAAATCTGATCTATCCCTGAAATTCTGATTTTATAGTTCTTGGGTTGGGTGAGAGGAATTCCAGAGAAAACCTTATGGATGATTTTAAACACATAATAGAAGACACAACAGGAAAATTAACTATTATGATCTATCACCCCACTTCAATAATTATTAATTCATAAGCAATCTTCTGCATTTTATATGACAATCAACCATCGCCACTTATAATTTTTTATATATGGAGGGAAATTCATATTTCCTCTCAATTTTAGAAAAGGAATGGAGAAATTTTAGAAAAACATTTTACTTGTATTTTAGCATGCATTTTCAGAGAACACTGCTAAAGAAATAACCATGTATCACTACCACAGCCCAAAACATTAATAATAATCCCTTAGCATCATCATATATCCAGTCAGTGGTCACAATTTCAATTGTCTCATAAATGACTTCCTTTTACACTCTTACACTGCTGGTGGGAATGCAAATTGGTCCAGCAACTATGAAAAGCAGTATGGAGGACTCTTAGACTAACGAAAAGGGAACTACCATTTGACCCAGCAACCGCTCTTCTGGGAATCTACCCAAAGGAGACCTCAATACTTATACAAAGGGACACCTGTACTTGAATGTTTACAACAGTACTGTTTATGATTGCTGTATTATAATTGTACTACTTATAATGGAAACAACCCAAATGTCCCAAAACAGATGAATGGATAAAAAAAATGTGGTGTATATACACAATGGAATATTAATCATCAATTAAAAATGACAAACTTGATGAATTTGAGATAACATGATGTACCTAGAAAAAATCATATTAGCAGAAACTAGTCAAAAAGAAAAAGACAGAAACCAAAAGGTTTCAATAATATATGGAATATAGGAAAAACAAACAAAAGGCAAGGTAGAAAAGTCAAAACAAGCTAACAACCAAACTAAAGAACACAACTTGGGGGGTGGGGAATGAGGGGGAGTTGTCAGGTAGGGGAGATGTTGGGAAAACAAAAATGTGAAATATATATATATTATTTTTAGAAAATGTCATCCTTTTTCCTTTTACCATTTGAACTGTAATCTGAATAAGGTCTACATAATATTATCTTTTCATCTACAGGTTGAATTCCCCCAGTCTCTCTTTCTCTCACTCTCTCATAATTTGTTGAAGAAGTCTCCCCATCAGTTTTGATGTGTGATGTAGGCTATCTTGGAATAATGACTGCTTAGAAGCATCCTCAGGGACCAGCTAGAAGGAAAGACTGGAGTAATCAGTACCCCGCCCACTACCCCCACTTTTATGAATCCTTTTACCCCTCCTTTTATGAATCCTTTACTCCTTCATTCATGCCACGTGAGATAAAAGAGTCTATTTTCACAGATGCATGCAATTTCTTTTTCTCTCCTTACAATGTATGTGCTTACCCTTATTGAATATTCCCTTTTTTAGGGAAGAGAGGGATAGGAGGAGGAATATCTCTGTTTTAAATAATGAATTTGTTAATGGTGGTGGTTATTACAATTGGACTCTTAGAAATAGCTTCATCAGGCTTTCCCAAGTCATTTGGAAGAAATGTTGTCCTTATTGTCCTTCATCCATGAATTTTCTTTTTTAAAATAGGATTGTATTTTAAAAAATTATTAAGTTGTCAAACAGAGGAAGAACACAATATATAAGAACTACTATTTTCATCTTTTCAATAGATTAAGAAAACATTGACATGGCTTATTTTTGTGGCATCTAGTGGAGTGAAATTAGGAGAAACATTTTGGACAAACTTGATAAGATGCCCAAAATATTTTGTTGTGTAACCCATGAAAGTTCTGAGACCGAAAGGGGTGCTATTCGTAATGACTCTGGGCAACTGACAACACAGAGACTATCCTAGCTAAAAGGTGTCTAAAGTCCTGTAGGCTGAAGCCAAGCAGAGTGGGTTCAAAGCCCAGTATCACCTCTCACAAACTGTGGGCTTTGATGGGTTATCAGTTTTCTAAGCCACGGTTCCCTGCTCTGATAAATGTTCCCAGAGCAAAAATAGGAAAACATACCAACAACCCTAGGATAGTACCTGACACATTAAAAAAACAATATTAATATTTTAAAATCAGATTCTTACTTTTCTACTGGAAGAGTCTCCATGTGGTTTACATTTCCAGTAGGGCTTGGAGCAGCCAGAGATGTCAGCTGCTAATGATAGAGACAGAGGCTGGAGATTCACTTTCATTTCCCCAGGTTTTTTTTATCTGCTGTATAATACTTTTACTTTTGGTAAATATGATTTAAATACTTTTGGTAAATATGATTTAAATAAAGATCAATCTACTCCATAAAATATTAAGTTGGACTGCTCTCTGCCTATTATATTTTGAATATCAAGAATCACCATGTGTTACTGAGATGGTGGGGAAAAGGAAACAGGAGATTAATTAGAAAATGGGGCCAGGCATGGTGGCACATGCTTGTGTCAGCCTAGGAAGCCACGGCGGGGACCAGGAATCATGATTCCTGGAGTCACACTGGGGGCATGTAGCGAGACCTAGTTCCAAAAAAATATAGCTGGGCCTGGTGGTGCACGCCTGTAATCCTAGCACTCTGGGAAGCTGAGGCTGGGGATTGCTTGAGTCTGTGGTACCCCAGGGAATGTGAACCTGCAGTTCCACAGGCAAAAATACCGAGTCTCAAAAAAAAAAAAAAATCCTGCTTTGGTGTGCATTTCCTCCCAAATGAAAGAAGCAGATTTCAAATTATCTAACTCAAGTCTGCATTTCCCATAGTCCATTAAAAAAGCAGCACAAAGAACAATGTGGTTGTAACAATTTCAGAGGAATCATAAGAAAGTTAAGCTTTTATAGTTCTAATTCTGTGTCAGACATTGTTCTAAATTAAAAAAAAAGCCAATATTTCTTTCATGAGTAATTACTGACTTCATGAAGCAATTTTGCAAATAAGTATAAGAAAGTTATAACAAGCACATATTTGAGAAATGAATGACATAAATAAATCACCACTTAAAGCAACTTATAATGGACAGACAGTCTTGGGATCTAGGGAGGTGTGAGGCATACTGTCTGTTCTAAGGAAGATGCAAACTTGATCATAAACAAAGATTTTTAAAAAAGACACAAATTATATGTATTAAGTTCCCAAAGTGTGAATTCAGAGAAGGGAGCTGGACAGCATGGTGCCTCATGAAGGCACAAGAAGTAGAAGTGAAGGAGCAACTGTGACAAGTGAGGAGAACCAGCACCTGTGGCAATGGATATGGCACCCACAGAACAGGGAGGTGGTCTGCATAGGGACCCTAGGGCAGAGGGACTCCAGGGCACAAAGAAAGGCTCAGGGTAGGAGAGAAAGCGGCAAATGGGATGCAGATAATGGTCAGGTAGTCAAGCTAAGGACCAAAAGGACTTTAGAACATGAGGAAAATGTGTACACAGTGTTGGCAGTGGTTTTCAAAGTGGGTTGGATCAGGAAATAAACAGAAATAGACACCAGATCAGGTAGGATAGGATAGTTGTACCCAGAACCTGTCTAGGTAGGCGAACTGAGGAAATTTCTAGCACCTTGAATATGGAACTCTGTAGTGTACAAATTCTCTGACCAGGATCCTTGGATCTGGTGCCTGACTCATGTCTCTAAGACAAGAGTTTTTCCCTCCACAAATCTCTCAGGAACCTGTATTAGTCAACGAGTCAGTGTGTACTCCTATGCTTTCTTCCTACTATTTTCTCTCTTCCCTTTCACTTTCTCCTCAGAATTATCTTTTCATGGGGGGGGAGGGGATGAGTTTGGCAGCTTTTGATGTGTTATTTTCTCAATTTCATGGGTTTGTTAGACTATTAATGAGTTTTCGACCACATATATAAAGATAAAACAATGACATTCCCTGCAATGTGCAAGTGTGTGCATATGTATGTGCATGCCTATGTGTGATTTTTTTTTGGAGGGGGTCATATATGACTAGTAAGGTGTGGAGTAGATCACTGCCTTCAATATATTGAGATACTGATAAATCTGCTTCCTGAGCTGGTAATGGTCTAAGAATTTCCACCTTTGTCACCCTAAATAGCTAGGTCTTACTTCTAACCTCGTTCAACAATAAGAATACATTTTATAGCTCAAGTTAGTGTGTGTGTATGTGTGTATGTATGAGACAGACAAATCTTCAGTTTTACAGGTCTTTATATGTAACTATAGTGTATATTTGTACGTATTCAACTTAAACAGAAATTTCAAGAAAAAATGAATGGCCTTACTATATGTGATATACTTTGATACTTTTTATTCTTTATTATTCTTTTAAATATCCTACTTAAAAAATACTTAATATAATGACTCATAATATAATTATTATATCCTTCCCCTATATGGGAACATGGTCCCACCTAAATATACTTAGAAGGATTGACAAGAAAGGGCCAGAGGTGTAGTCTCTTGAATGCAAGTCCAGTCTTCTATGACTGTCTGGCTCCTCTATTTATGAAATATAGCAGATTTACTCTTGGTGGGATGCAGCTGATGAGGGCCTTTTCAGACTGGGCATAAACAGGTAGAAACATCTATCTCTGAGATGAATAAATGGGAGACTGCCAACCTATCCATCATCAAAAAGGAAGGTCTGGCTGCTCCAGTTCATCTCTAAGGGTTAACTGGAAAAAAGTTTCCTCCCTTGTTCCTTACCAGTTAGCTCTGCTTTAAGGTAATTCCCCCAAGTAAGGCGACCCGGTTTTCTGATAAAGAAAAACACTTAAAAGAGTCTAACTTCTGAGAACTACTAATTGAATATGCACACTGGGGTTTGCGTGAATGTTTCCTAATGGCCAATGGGGTGATGTTCTAGTCAAACTAATACTGAATCACAATTCAGTGTCCAGATGATATGAAAAGAATCTGGATTTAAATTTATTTTCTTAAAAAATAATAGTATACCCCCACCAACCTCACTCCCTGAACACACCATATGGTGTGAAGTGATGTTTATTTACAAATTAGAGTATCAGGACTATACTTGTGGGAATGATCAACTCTTCCAGCTCAGGTTTCTTCCTGCTCTGACACTAGATTATTTCAATCCACGTCCCAGTTGTAGAGTCATGTTGGCAAGGAGATTTTTCTAAAGGTTTTTTCCTCATTGCTCAGGGCCAAAGGTTTTTGTCCTTTGACCTTTTGATTCCCATTCTGCATCTAATCAATGTCAAGTCACCACAAGGAAAACTAAAAGGAGGTTAAGTGGAAAAACCAAAAGCAAGAAACGACCAGCAAACACAATGCCTCCAGTCGTCTGGTCAAGGTATACAAGCTCACCATTTTGAAAAAGTAAGATTGATTGGATAAGAGACTATTTCTATTTCGTTCATTCCCTCCACCCCCGGCCCCAGCCCCCCTTACTCTATTTGTTTGGTGCCTGATTTGTTTCTAGTTGCAGTAGGGAGGTCAAAGTAAGCCAGGAAAATGAATGGAATCAGCCTCCTGCCGGGCGCCTGGAGCGGGCGGGTGTTACGGATCAGCGTAAAGCCAGCTCCCTTTCCCGGGCCGGGCCGATGTAACTCACTGGAGTGGCAAATTACATCAGACCTACAGCTGTAACCCGACATTATGATTAATTTGATCAGTAATTTCTCCTGTTTTTCATTTTAATCGGTGTGACTATTCTGCTGTGGCAGGTCTTTCAGATCTAATTAAGATAAATTTCCCAGTAAAAGACTTGGCAGACTTTCCGAGTCAAATCCAGGCATCAAGTGTGAAGACCTGCAGCCCTAGTCAATCACCTCGGGGGGGGAGAGCTGGCGCACACTCAGCAATCAGCCATTCACACTTAAGCAAATTCATAATCTCCAGCACTTGCTTAGTCATTCTCTCAAAACGTCCCAGGCAGAAAAGGAAAGAAAGAAAAGTCCCAGACAATGTCACTTCTCCCCTGGCTCACACTCCACTGATTTACCCAGGCTATATGGCTAACCCTGCAAGTGTACACTTCAGATTTCCTGAGTTGGTATTGCTAAAAATGATTACTACATATATATATATATTCACACTATGTATACATGATTTATATTTTATGCATATGTATTTATGAAATGAATATAAATACACTTATTTACACAGAACATGGAACATACATATACATAAGAAGATTGAAAGACTAAAGAAATTTGCTTTTTTTAAAATGAGTATTTGGGATTTACTTAGAAGACCATAGGTAACTGTCCTGAACCATACTGGGATTGCTTTAGGAGCTTAAGGAAAGGCCAATGCCAAGTATCCCTAGACTTGGGTTCAATTAGAATGTCTGGGTGGACCTAGGCACAGACAACAAGAGAGCAAATGCTTTAGGTGAACCTAATGGGCAGCCTCTGCCAAGAAGCACTTCTGTTTTAGTCCAATACACAGTCATTCACATGCTATAAGTCCATTGATAGGTTTATTTCCCAATTTGTTTTCTTTTAGGTCAATCGATATATTTACTTATGCATGTTTAGACAAGCGGTTGATATTTGTTCATGTTTTATTAGGTTTCTGTTCTGTGCAGATGAAAGCATCATACATATTCCATCCTTTCAACAGCAGCACCTGCATGTCCAGGCTAGTTTGGCAAACATTGGGTCGGTGTCTCAGACTGGCTCAGGATGCTGGGTCCACGTGCCCTCTTGCAGGAAACAGGATCAACAGACCAAGAACTTCAAAGGACCAGTGTTTCTGAGAACTTTTCTTGCATTCTATAGAGACAACAGTGTTTCCTAATGATGGCACAGCTTTCAAATACCATAAAGCAAAATTTCCATTCTAAGAGGAAAGACCATTCAGAAAACAAATAAGACAGGAGTAAAGATGCATAATTTGAATGTAAGTGCACAGCGCCCCCTCCCCCCAACACACACACACACACACATTAGGAGGGTAAAGAATTTCAAATCCACACTGTAAGATCTTTTATGAGGTAAAAAGAAGTACATTCTGGAGGGTAATTTCCTATTGTTTTGCATGTACTTTTGCTCTTGAAAAACAATGTTGAAATGGTGGTATAAGAGAAGAGACTCCTTCACTTTCTACTGAAGCAGACAATCTCTCAGTCACAATGTTTTTTGCTGTTTGAAAGAGTGAAATGCAAGTAGGTGGGATCTTGGGGCTAGAACTAGGTGATCTTGAACTGAAAATTGAAAAACCTTTTGACTTCTCAGAGATCCTGTCAACTACCTCAATTCTAATTTTGTTAGAAGTCATGAATCTCTTTAGTCTCTTTGTACCCAAGTTTCAATTTGGGAGAAATTTAACAAAAATATTTACTAAATAAAGGGAGAATGTGTGTCTAAACCTTCAACCTCAACCTCAGAGTTACTTGTTCTTGAGCAATAATAGGATCAAAATTTAGATCAAGAGAGACAAGACTAGAGAAAGTGAAGTTATAGTCAACATGCAGAGATTTAAATGAGAAATCACAGAATTAAAAAAATAGGCTAAAAAGAGGTAAGTTAGCATAGAAGACAGATTTTATATCAGGTAAGAGTTTGGTTTGAATATTGCTTCTTACAGAGACTTATCTCTAATTTTCTCATCTATGAAATGAGCTTTGCCACTCAAGATAAAGGGAGAGGAAGCAGGGAATCACCTGGGAGCTGGTTAGAAATGTGGAATCTGAGTTCTCCCATCCAGAGATACTGAATCACAGTCTAAATTTATCAAGGTCCTAGGGGGGAATTCATATACAAATAAAAGCTTGGGAAGTCCTAATATAGGGCATCTTGCAGCCATTCAGGCAAATAATAAACTCTCAATTGGTTGCAATTCTTATTTGGGGAGATGTTAAAAACTCTGAGAGGATTATTTATTTGCCCTGTTATAATTTGAGTATCAGGTGTGATATGGAATGGAGGTGTGATATGGAGGAGAATGGAATGGAGGTGTGATATGGAGGTGTGATATGGAGGAGAATAGAAGTAACACCAGCTTATTCTTTGTATAAATGAAGACCCACTTTTATTTTATCAAAGAAATAGAATGAGCACCAATTCATGCCACTAACACTTCAAGTAAACAGCATTTTGTCTAAATAAAAGGTAGGGATTGGCTTTTTTAAAAATAAATATTTGGGAATCTACTTAGAAGCTCATAGGTAATTGTCCTATACCACACTGGGATTGCTTTAGGAGCTTAAGGAAATGCCGATGCCAAGCCTCCCCCTATTTGGGTTCAATTAGAATGTCTGGGTGGATCCAGGCCTGGCAATACAGAGAAAAAACTCCTTAGGTGAACCCAATGGGCAAACAGTGCCAAGAACCACTGCCACTGAGTTTGGAAAAGGAAGCAAAGGATTGCAAAATACAGCAGCACAAGTGTGAGCAGAGCTTCAGCTCTTTTGAGATGGTGTGGCATAGGTTCAAGAAGCGCTAGGGAAGTCAGGGAAGGCATGAGATGATGGGACCCTAGAGCCCAGGAAGCATTTAATTATATGAAGGGCTTTCTTTCTAGTTTGAAGATACCCGCTTTAGAACTTATATAAAGGATATGGCTTGAATGTGCCTTGAGTGGATTCAATGTAATTATTACAAGCAGGGAACTTGGAAAATGCTTCATTTTTGCTCTCTGCTTTTAATAACTTTCTGCCTTGTTAAAGTTCATGGCAAAAACCATGTGGTGTGAGTCCTAAACTGGTGAAATTCCTTCCAAGGGGTGCAGAGTACTGGAGGTGGCAACTATCTACGGTATATTACTTTTTCAAACTTTAGGCAAGAGTACAAGATTATTTTCCCTTTGATTTGAAAAATAGAAATTTCCAGGTCAACCAGATACAGGATTGACCTGTATCACAGGATTTGCTTTATCTTTTAAAGTGCCAAGCTCATCATCTCATAATGTAAGGATGGAGAGCTGAACTTTGGAGAGAACAGCCAGCCTCAGGGAGAATATGGAATCCAGCTGAGAAAAGAAGGAAATTCCTAATTTTGCCTCTTTATTTGTGACATTGATTATCTTCAGGGGTCACAAAAATAAGTGGTGGTTACAGGTTGATCCAGTTCAGACAAAACATGAGGGGTTGGAATGGCTGACTGATCAGAACTCGGCTGGGCCCTCAGTCACAAGCTCCTAGATAGCTTACAAGAGCCTAGTGCTTCCTGTACAACTGCTTTTTCTGTGGCCCCAAGGGCATCCCCACCTATTGGCTGAAGACAACAGCCCTGTCTAGCAGAACATAACCCCATGGGGCACCTTTGTCTCATGGATTCCTCTTCCTCAACTCTGAAAGAAGAGATTCTGGAACTGATATACCCAACATGGTATCTTTCTCTGTCTCACAGGTCCCTATTATTGGCATGTGAAGCCAGAATTCCTAATTCAGTTCTCAACAATAGAAGATGCAAGAGAAGGAAAATACAAGTACCTCTAGGGTTCAGGGGCTTTTAAAAAAAAAAGTAAAGAATAAAAATAGGAAGCAGAAAAAGAGCTGGGATGGAAGCATTTTAACTTCTATGTCCTGCAGACCTGGAGTTTCCGTAGTCTGGTACTCTACAGGATTTCTCCCTGGTTTACCACGTAGATTTCAGACTGGCCTCACCTGTTCTTTGTAATCCAATCCTTCTTTAAGACGTAATTAGGAAATGAGGTTGTTGGGGTACTGGGTTACCTCCTGACCACTGGCTGTGAAAAGATGGGAGGGTCAGGGGGATGCAGAGGGACATGTCCTTTCAGTCAGTTGACTGCATGAATTGCCAAGGGCAAGGTGGTTTGGTGGTGCCCTGCTGTCACCACACATCTTGGTGCTGACAGGCATGACTGAGATTAGTGGTATTAACAGGAGAAGTAAGAGCTGTGATAAGAGAAGGTAGAGAGAGGACCACCTGCGGGAGAAGGTCTCCTAGACCTTAGCTCCTAAGAAGGGTAAACCAGCGAGACACCCCCTTATTTCTTTGGCCAAGTGGTTTTTACTTATTTCCAACCAATTGGGCCATCTGTGGCTTTGGCTTTCCCTGAACTTGCTTTAGGTTCAAGTTTTTTCTTCTCTTCTTTTCCTATCATTCTAATTCCTTTTTCCACTGTCCAGTTGATTGAGCTTGGCTGGAATTCTGCATGATGATTTAGGTAAAGAAAGGGAAGATTATTTCAATTGTGCTGACACAATTGAAATCAGTGGTCACTGAAGGACTGTCTATGGGATATTAGTTGTTAAATGAAAACAAAAAGGCTTGGTGGCTGCATAAGTTAAGAATTTTTGTTAAATGATGTTAAGCAGACTTCGCTACTGCAGGAGAGCTTTCAGTTTTCAGTATTCTAATATTCACTGAGAAAAGCATGGGGTGCATACAGTGTATATGTCTATCATCTCTCTCTCAGTCTCTCTAGATGATAGCATAGCATCTATCTATCTGATGTTTATCCATCCATGCATCCATCTATACTTACCCACCTACCTACAAACCAACGGTGGAATCTGTTTTCAATACAATTTCCTTGAACTAATGTATTGTGAAAACCATTTTGGGAAATGTTATCTTAGAGGAAACTGGCAGCCAAATAAAGAATTAAGATTGTATATTTCACCAAGAATATACATGTTTACTCACATAAGTATTAAAGAAGTAGTAAAATATACACAGAGATGCTTTGATGTCTGATAGTGAGATCTGAGGAAGTTGGTTCAACCTTCTGAGACTCAATGTGCTTGGATCTGAAGGAAGATAATTTTTGCCTCATCTGGAGTGTTGTTAAGGAGGAAAAAAATGACTGAAGTACCGAGAAAATGTCAGATACATAGATAGTCAATAAATAAATGATAATGGTAATCCTGACAGATCTGTGAGCCATGAGGTCAATGCAAAAAACAATGTATATAAAACACATAAAAAACTGTAATTTCAGAGCACACTTTTAAAAAAGCCAAATATAATCAGGAGTAAGTCTTCAGAATTGCTTCTTTGTTTTGGGTTATGCTGTTTTACATATATAGTTCTTTCTATGTAATTCAAATCACCTTATTTGTGCTATTCCTGAATAGAGTATGAATCTACAGAGACAGATTCTCCAATTACACACTTTTCATGACTAAGCAAAATGACTGCATCCCAGCAACCAGATGCTGGTCAAGGTCAAACAGCTAGTTAGTGGTCAAACTAGGATTAGCAAGATCTCCCTCTTTACCTCACACTTTGGGAACTTAGAAGGGAAAAATAGCTTTTGGAACTTAAAAAGATTGATGAAGAAACTGAGGTTCTGTGAGTTAGAATGAGAATTCTTTAGGATGACAAAGCTACACCTGTCCCTGCTAACTTTATGCACTTGTTCATGCCACTGTGGGAACTAGTTCTGGACTGAGACACCCTCTTTAAAAATCTTCCTAGTCTCTCCCACTGGACATTATAAAACTTGTGTATAATTATTATTCTGTCCTAATAATTATTACCTGCTATTCTTACAATCATTGCCTTTTTCTAGCTTATAAAGGTTTTCTGTCATTTGCAATGAATGATTTTATCGTGTATGTGTGCATTTATATATTCCCATAACTTCTAGTAGGTTCCTTTGTTTCCTTTTCCTCCTGTGTGTAAAATGCCTATTACAAAGATGGGGAAGATGGTAGGTAGGATATAAAAACTTTTTGAGTGCTTTAGAATCTATCAGAAACTGAATTAGATGCTCTTACTTAATGCCCACATCAAGCCTCCAATCAATGAGAAAACAGACTCAGCAGGACAACCTGACCTCAGCCAACAGCCCAGGAGAGCAGGCACTCGAACCCAGGTCTGTCTTGAATCACACTGTCTACAATGCAAGCCTTCCCCAGGGTCACAGTGCACACCACAGGTGCTTGAAAAATGATAAGCACACCTTCTTTAGGACGTGGAGAATAATTCTTGCAAGTCTATACTTGGATGTCAATTTAAAAGCCTGGAAAACTTACCACAAACCTGCGGAAAATGAATTGAGGCTAAATATGAGAATAACACTTGATTATAAAAGCACTAGAATATTATATTCTTGGTTGGAGCAAAGTGCCAGCCAGCACATTTTGAGTGTCTCAAATTGCCACTAAAACCTCTATCTACACACACGGAAGTGAAGCTGCTTCAGAAACACTCTGAACTGTACTTTAGGATGAGCTTCTCAGTTGCATCCAATGGAAAATGATGGGACAGGATGGCACATATGACTCCAGGAAGACATGGGTCTGTCCTATTTCCATGATCAGAGAGATGTTATTTTCCTTGCTGGCTATATATCGTCATATTTTTAAATGACAAGAATCTTTCCACTTCCAGTTGAGTCTGGGCTTGACATGAGCTTCCACAGTCAGCACAGACATGCAGTCTGTTTTGTTAAATCCCTTTCTCCATAATTTGACTAATCTACAGGGCAGTACCCAGGAATGGTAAATCTAGACAATGACAAAGAAGCACCACAGTATATAACTATATTCTTGGTAAACTAATTTTTCCCCCTGCCACTCTCAAAGCAATATAAACTTTGTTGTTCCTCCTGGATCTCAAATGCTTGTAATAAATTCTTTGAAATGTCAGTAATGTTGAACTGAGGATTTTTTAAAGGAGATTTTCTCTCTTTCATAAAAGGAAAAACTGTCTCTTGCAGAGAATGTGGGTAAATACATTTTGTTTATTTTATTCTGTACTTAATAGGGTTGGGTAAAGGAATTCCCATCTCCCACCCCATCTCTTACTGAATGAGTGAATCATGAATGAAATCCTAAATCTATTGGATTGTAGTATAAACAGAAATGAATACACACTTTCACTTCTCTGGTATATTCGACATTTGCTTGATAAATTTACAGCACACAAAGCATTTTCATCTGTGTGTTATATTTAATCTTCATGTTAACTCCCTGGGTTTGGATGGATTTTCTCATCCATAATAATGAAGCTTCTTTACTCACTCTATGTGGACTCTAGAAGCTTTTAAAAGGTTCCCATGACCTGGAATGCTCTGGGAGAATGTTGTCTACATCATGATACCTCGATCATTTTCACCAAACTTACTTGATTTAAAAAAAAACATAAATCAGTTTAGTGAGAGATGTCAGCCAAAAAAAGTTATTTGATTCTTATAACATTTCTGTTTAGTCACAAATGACTGACTTATTACACCTGCATAA
Source organism: Uropsilus gracilis (assembly GCA_004024945.1). NCBI lineage: Eukaryota > Metazoa > Chordata > Mammalia > Eulipotyphla > Talpidae > Uropsilus > Uropsilus gracilis. The sequence goes on along the minus strand of PVHY01014945.1, from coordinate 6,715 downwards.
TACATTGTTAGGGTGCATGGATTTCTATCGCATCTCCCTGCCTCAATCCATTAACTAATGTACTTTTTCTCTTAAGGTTTAAAGTCTAATGAGATATTCATATTCAGCAGGAAAGTGGAATCCAAGATATGGCTGAAATATTCATTGGACAGAATACGATTGACTTCAGGGGATACTTGCTAACTCCATCATTTACAAGCCTACTAGCCAAGTTGGGAGGGACCAGGGTGAGGAGGGTGAGGCACTCATTTTAGGTACAAAATGTAAGGGTGTACCCTAAATAGAGTAATCAAGATGAGTATCATCCAACACAATATTAAAAAAATAAACATGAACACAAAAAATTCATGATCAACAAAATATTAGTACTACTGAATTTCCCCTTTTTGCCTCAGACTGAAGTCCTGTTCAGTGCTGTTACTGATCCCATATTTAACATTTTGATACTTAGTTCATTGAGGATTTTGAAATTACAGATTTTGAAATCCACTTTGATTTTCTTAAAAAATCACATTAGCATGTCACCAATTGTGATTACTCCATTTTTGGGTTGCATTTTTGAATTCTGCATCTGAGTTCAGTGCCTCACTTGCTCAGATTTGTATCAGACTGGGCTAGGAGCATTCTCAGTGATCCAGCCTTGCAGAGCCTCAGTATGGTTTGAGTTTTAGTAGAATTGCCAATGATCACAAAAGGGTTATAGGAATATGCCACCCAAATGTGCCACTTTCTCATTGAGGATCATTTTGAGATAAAGGCAAGTGAAAAGAAGCAGATACAGGCCGGGCATGGTGGCATGTGCTTGTAATCCCAGCTATCTGGGAAGCTGAGGCTGGGGATTGCTTGAGTCTGTGGTACCCCAGGCAACGAAAGCCTGGGGTTCCAACAGCAAAAATAGCGAGACTTAGTCTTAAAAAGAAAAAAAAAAGGAGCAGATACAAGTAAAGCTCTCTGACTTCCCCCTATTTGTCTAAAAGCAGAACTTAAATTTGTGAAATGTCTCTTCTCTCTATACCAAGAAGGACAGGAGTTAATAACTGCGCATAATACCAGACTCTTATCCATTCAGAGATGGTGCCAGAGGAACCCTGCAAACAAATCTTGCTCAAACTAGCCTATATCTACTACTACTTTCACCATATAGTTGCCTTCCCACAATTTGCCACCCCTACAAGCTTAAAGTCCTTTTCCTTTGCTTGTTACTTCTCTGAGAAAGTATTTTCCCCTCTTCTGTGCATATGCAAGTATGTGCTAATAAACTTCTGATTCTTGTCTTGTCAAGCTGACTGGTGTTAGTCTAATTAACAGGGCCCTGAAAGAGAAGGGAGTGCAAGTGCCTCCCCTGTGACTACAATGCTCTCCTTATAGTTTTAGAAGGGTTTGTGATAAAGAACATAAAGAATTCTAGAAAATATTTAATTTCCCCTCTCTTTACAGATGAAAAATTGAAGACCCACAAAGCTTTGACTAATTTTGTGTTAAAGTAAGATTAATTGTTGAGGACAGAAGATTTGATCCAGGGTGCTGGGCTTTTTCTACAGAAGGAACCTAATTGGAGACCATTCTATTAAAAAAAAAAAGTGAAAATCATGCAGGTTTAACTATTTCTCAGGAGTGTATGTTTTTTGTTTCATAAAGTGATAATGTACCATCCTCCTTATCGCTCTCTGACTATGGAACTTAGTACTGAATGTTTTTCACTGGGAAAATGTCCCAAAGGAAAAGATAAGGAGGCTGTGCCCCCAGCATAGCAGAGGTGGGATTTGGATGCAGTTTTACTCTTGGATGCCTGAGTGGTGACAAGACCTTTGCATTAGCAAATGGACATGGTTGAGAACAATTTTATGTTATCTCCTGAGCAACTTCACCTCTGAGGAGGTGACCATGCCCCTCATTCCTCATATAACCACAGCTTTTTCTCCTTAACTGCTTCCACTGATCTCTCTCCCTCTGTTATTTATTAAAATGTGCAATACAACAAGAAAAGGAAACGATTATCCTGCTTCCTGCCATGCAAGACAGTATGCAGAAGGCCAAGGTTAAATGTAGCATTTGGTTTCTTAAGCTTCTCTAATGTATAGGTATGAAAAAAAGCAATCTGAGACCAGAATTTATAGTGGTGACTCTCTGAGGATAAAAACTTGACTTTAATTTGGACTCTCTAGCAAAGATAAAATCTGCTTCTGCTATCATTATCCCACTTATGTTTGTCCCTACACTCTTTCCATTCTGCCACCCAGCTGAGTGGGAAGAAATTATCCTGACCTTGAAAAAGACTCAGAGAATCTTTAGGACCATCAGATTTTCAATAGTTAGTTAAATTCTAGAGGTTTTTTTCAAAATTTAGATCATGAACTCAGACCTGAAAATGATCTTTAAAAACCATATAGGCCACATATTTAATAGAGGAGGAAAATGAAGGCCAGAGAGTGGATTTAACTTGTCCAAATTTGGAAGTTAGTTAGAGGCAGGGTCAGAGTTAGAATGAGACTTCAGGGTCTCAAGTTCCCTTTCCCCTGACACCAACCGGTCTCTGGAATGTTCATAAAGGAACATGCACAAATCAGGGCTTTCACACATGTTTGGAATTCCCCTAGGGCAAATGGAAAACCCATAAGGAACATTCTCAAGAAAAGTCATCTCAAATATCAGAGAAAGGAAGAACATATTTCACCATTATTATGCGTTTGGAATCTTTATCTGGATCAAAGTTAAATATTTAAATTAAAATTGTACCTTTGCTTTTTCAACTCAGTAATTATCAGACTGTATATTCCCCTGCTTTATTGGTCTTATGTATGCCTGTGTAATGCATTTTATTTCTAGTTTTAGATTTTGTCACAGTCCACAGTGGGTGGATAAGAACAAAAATAAGGAGTAAGGATTGATACCCATTCTGGAGCTGAAGTGTTAAAGTTAGCTCAGAACGACATTTTTTGTCCCATTGTGCTTTCAAAATTTGGTTTTGGGTTTTATACCCAGGCTTACTTTACTTATTTGCATTGACTGCCTGGCACCTGGAGACCTTCACACTTATATTCCCTGTCTGGACTTCTCATCAATTCAAGGAATGAAGTTCTATGGGGGGTGGGAGAATGGTGGTGCTTGAGTTCCGGTGCAGAATCTGAAGACTGACCTCCAGGGCTGTCCTGGCATCCATACAGGACCACCAGCCTTTTAACATCTTGAATGATCAAAATTAGTAAAGGAGCTCTTTACCTTTCTGGGTTTCTCTGAAGTGATAATATGTTATACTCATATCTGCCTTGAAACAACCTGGCTTTGTAAATGCAATTGAGTAAATGTGTGGAAAAATTATATTGTAATTTTACAGAAGTGTCTGACAAGAACTATTTGGAGAACTTTAGTCTAGACTGTTACTCTTTGCCAGAGTTATGAATTTTTTTATCTTGAAATTACCTCACTCAAATATACTTACACAAGCTACTTTCATTTACCATTTTTTTATGAAGACATGACAGTATCTGTATGGTTTTAAAAATAGTTATTATCCTTCAAATTTCTTTCTTTTTAAAACAAAAATCTAAGTTACTGATTTTTTTCCTGATAATCACAGTGGCACTATTATATATGAGTTCTAGATTTATATCTCTAGGACAGATTTTGAACCATGTAAAAAAGGTAAAACCCATATAAAAATAAAATAATTACAATGTAGAATGTAAGCTTCCTATATGAATTTAGTTGATCTTAGTAACCCTCAAAAAACTTTATTATAATTTATAAAGATCATTGCATTTGAGAGTTAAATATCTTTGTAATTCCTTTTAAGCAGTCTTCTTTTTTAAAAGCTCAAACATTTCATGTCCCACAAATTCAAAAACCTTTTAGTTACTATAGGGGAAAAAACAATTATTTCAAAACCATGGGATTCTCGTTCCATTTACACATGTCTGTAGCAATGGCAAACAATAATCTCTTCTCTTTACTGATATAGCTTGGCTCAAAATTATTTTTATATCCACTCAGAGACAGTTTTAAAAGTCTTGCCAAATCACTTCTTTGGTGGCCACCCATTAGAACCACAGAAAGAATGAGTATTATCGTATGAATACCTTAAATTTTATAAGCTAAAACTCCAACAATGAAAAATTAGAATAGCCTCTCAGGAACATAAAGAAAGAAATGTAACTTTGAGCTTCCATTTGTGGCAAAAACAGAACAAGACAAAACAGTCACTAGATTTCCATGGGTAATCATTAGGAGAAATTTGAAAAATTCTCCCAAAACTACTTATTTTTATGAAGCTGAGTGGTCACTTTATCTAAAGCCTTTTCAACAGTCATTCAAACAGGTTTTCTACACTGGACTATCACTGGCCAATAAAGATTAACAAGAATTTACAGTTACTACTAAGAATTTCATAGAAGCTGATGTTTATACGATTGTAAGCTTTCATTCCATGGGAAGGAATGTTGGGCTATACACAAAATGAGACAGAGTTAGTTAATCTCATCTCCATCCTTCGGAGCAGGACAAGTGTTTTCTCTGGTAACATTTTCTATTTTGAAGGCTCAGATAAACCAAATATCAGTCACATGGTATTAGGTACAGTCCATCTGAATATTCATAAAAAGGGATTAAATATAGTCTTCGGAATAACAGAGTTGCATTCCAAATGTTAAAAACTTTAGAATTGCTAAAACCCTGCATTTTGTAAATTTAATTACCCCTATTCTCTCCATAGACATTAAGGGTACAATGAAGATGTTTAAAGTCCATGCTCATATCAGGTCTGTGCCAAAGGTGCTATGTTGTTTCAGACTTTCAGGGTTTTTAGAAATATATTTTCAGACCTGATTCAGGAAAATGTTCAAAGTAGTCATGGCCCAAGTGCCTGATAAAACACAATTACTCATCTTATCTAAAAGTTTTCATTTCCAGAATTTGGGTATCACTGAGAATCCAAGTTCATAGAAACAAAATTATGTGTCAACAAATTCTCTTCTCTAATATTACTCCAACTCACTCATACTTCAGAATGCCAAACCATCATGATTTTGAGTCACAGGGAAAATGATGATAACTTCTAGGGTCAAAATGGCACCGCAAGGGCCTCAGAGGAGTATGGGACAAAAGACAAGAGTGGCAAATTCAAAACAGGATTAAGCAGACATTCCTGGACCAAGGAAAGGGAATAGGACTAACAGGACATTTCCAGATAGGGTCACATGGAGAAAAAAACTCTATGACCAGGGAAACAAGAGGTGATCCTCAGCAAAGCACAGGCAGTGGCACCAGTCAATTGCAAAGAGAGTGATGGCGGTTTAGAATTGATTATTCCCCAATTGATAATTGGGGAAAGAAGGCTATAATGCTGCCTCTCCCTGGTTCCGGGGGCCTGGGAATCCACTTTCTTTATCTATAATACTATATAAATCTGCCTCTTTTTGCTTGCTTGCCTGAGTCAGTGAAGTTCTTTGTGCACCTTCATAAGGTACCACACTGCAGTCTAGTTGCCAAAACTCAGCACTGGCGCTGCAGCCTTGGGGTTTGGGGTGACAGTGTTCTTAGCTGGGGAAATAGCCCTGACACAATAACAAGTTGGTATGATTCACTATTTAGGACACTGCCTGGCCTCCTGGTCAGGAGGGGTATGTTGGCATTTGAAACGAGCACATAGGCTGCTCATTCTGCTCAAGCTCACTGTACTACAAATGCACTAAATCTAAATCATCTGACATCTCAATGGGGAAAACTTACTACGAAATTAAAAAACTGACTGATTAATTTCTGATATGTTGACATCACAAGTCACTGTTTTGAAGCTAATTTGTTTTAAAGGCACCTAAATTTAGAACAGTTTTCTGAATTTTAAAACTATATATATGTATATGAATGTTCCTGTCTATCCCCCCTCAGTGGCAGTAGATTAAAGATGAGTTTTCATGATTAGCCTGACATATCTACTTTGATATCTTCAACCTCCTAGTAGTACGTAAATATGCAGAAGCTTTATTATTTTCCAGAGTTGCATGTTTGTTAAGGCTCTCAACCTTAGAGCACTTGTTAGTCCATGGAGTAATGGTTGGAATCTGGGACATAAGACTGGGGCTAAATTTCGTTACCCTCCTAACCCCAGAGAGCCTTTAGAAAAATAGAAACAAAAGAGCACAAAGTACTTAAGGTAAGACACTGTTGTATTCATAATATAGAGAAATAACCACATTGCCTCATGGAGAGGAGATGCAGTTCTCCACGGGGCTACAAAACTGTGCTAGTAATAATTTTAATTGGATGCTATCTTTGCTGCCTTCAAAAAGTATCATAAAACGGAATTATTACAGGCTACAAGTGCACTTAGAGTGCTGGCTCTCACAGGAGGAAACAGATAACATTCATCCTTTGGAGGGCAACATCAATGGGCTTCTATTTGTTTCTTTTACATGCATCCCCTGTTGCCAGCTATTTGCTTCCCCTTCCCTAAGTCTAAGAGATCAATTGGAATTAGACGCTGCAGAACTGGCGGCTAAGTTTTGCTGGCCCTCTACCTCTGGGGTTGGCACGACCCTCTGGAACCATCCCCTGCGCTGCTGGGCATAGGGAGCATACCTGCAAAGGATTGGGTGGCGTGAGCGGCGACGGGAGGCCGTGTCCCGGAGACTGGTTGGGTTTCTGAGGGGGGCTTGCACTCTGCGGAGTTGGAGACAGTTGGTTCTGGTTCTGGGGGTGGGGGTGGGGTGGCGGCTGCAGG
>PVHY01014944.1:0-37161 GCA_004024945.1 Uropsilus gracilis | reverse complement strand
CCTTCCTTCCTTCCTTCCTTCCTCCCTCCCTCCCTCCCTCCCTTTAAAAGTGTAAAAGCTATTCTTAGCTTACAGACGTTAAAAAAGAGTCAGGGCATACCAACCTTGTTTTAATTATATAATATATATTAATTTATACTTGAGGGAAGCACTTGTACCACTTTTGCAAAGTATTTTGCAACAGTGAAATAAATTACTAATGTGTGATCAGAAATGCAAGACTTAATGTGGATGTTGCTCACTTAGCCATTGGACATACTGGGTTATGTATTTCGAATAAACAAAACTAGACCTTTATTTGGCTGATGATAAAAGTAATCCTTAAGTGGAGTTGCTGGGGATGGATTGTTAGAAACTCGTTATAGCTGTGTTGTGGTTTCCTTGAATACAACTTTATTGAAGGATAATGTTGGAGAACATAAGTAGTAGTTCTTATATCATTGAAATTTATTTCTATATTTTAAGTCTATTGTCAGTACTAATGTAATGGAAATAATCACATTTTCAAGAAAATATTATGAAGAGTTTTCCATAGAATGAATAAAATTAACCTGTTAACTTTTTTCCTAGATTTGCTCTGTGAAGGAACGGCATGCCAGTGAGATGAGGGACTTGCCGAATCGCTATGTTGAAATAGGTAGGAGAAGCCTTCAGGAGACACCGTTTTATTCAGGGGAAACTTGAGGCTGTCTCCTTCTTCAGGGTTCAGTGCTTAGAACTTGGATGAAATAGATCAAGAAGTTTTTGTTTTAAAATTTGAAACTGCTGCAAGAAGTCTTTATCCTAACTGTATTTGTAATATTAAAACAATGCTTTTGTAGTTGACTTTGAAATCAGACAATCATGGGTTCAGGTTCTGGTTCTGTTGTTTACCAGCTGGACTCTGAACAAATGTCCATGTGCCTCGTAATCTCATCTAGGAATTGTGGAAATTATTAACTGCCCCACAGGTTGTTATGGAGAATTCCAAGAATTAAATAAATTAATACAAATGCAGCTTGTAATGCAATACTGACACCTGGTTCTGTCAACTTAGATGTTTTGAATAATCATTTTCATCATCACTGGTCTGATCCAGACTGACAACATTTTTGTTCTAGATCACTACAGTAGCCTTCTAACGCATTTCTCTCTTTCCACTGTGAATTACTGTCATCTAGTCTTCTCATTCCTGTCAGAATGCTGCCACCCCTCATGTCTTCTCATTTTTCTCAGGGTCAAGATGAGACTCCTCCCCTGACCACTGGGAGTGTGCTGACCTTCGCCTCCTCTCTTATATCCAGCTTATGCTGTAGCTACACTGGCCTTCTTTCATCTGACCTTGCTGTTTCTTCCTTTCTTTCCAGAATGTTCTTCTTGCCTCTTTTTCACTTCGTTGACAGTCATATCTAAATTCAATAGCACTTTCCTGGGAAAGTCCACAGGACTTCCCCAAGTAGTTCAAAACCTCACTTTGCAGCCATGTATAACCCCCTCCTTGCTAGCAGTGATTTCAGTTGCAGTGATATTGTGATTATTTGGTGCATTTCCACCTCTTCCACAGGCCTGTAACCTCCTTGGGAACACACACTGGGTCTGTTGTTTCTCAGTGTTTGTAGTCAGGGACCTGGCATACACCTGGCACACAGCAGGCATTAAGTAATATTGTGTTGAATGAACTGACAACTCTGGGAAATGTCTGTCTGGGAGAAGTATGGCCAGGATGATGTACCATTGCTTTTGTAACTTAGTGCAAAAGTCATTCATCCAGAAAAGATGAATATTGATGGATTTTTGTCACGCAGATCTGTTATTTAAAACTGAGCAATTTTTACGTTATTTATAAGTAAGGAATAGGAGGTAAAATAATATGACAAAAGGTTTTTTTGGCCATATTTTAAGTCAGCTGAAAAGTCATTTACCTGTTTGGATGGTGAATGTGGAATATAAATGAGTCATTTTAGTAGGTGAGACTGAGGTAAATCATTTGCATGGAGCTGTTTCTAAAAACAGAGAAAGGCATATGTGACCAATGTAATTATGACACTAAAATCTGGAATATGTTGTACTTGAAGTCAGACCTTTAATAAGTTTTTGCCATAGAAGAACACACACACACACACACACACAGTGTGTTAAATGGATAGAATCTACCTCTTCAGAACCACTAAATTGTACTTCCAGGGAGGAAGGCAGTTTGTGGATTTCCTGTATGCTCCTGATGAGGGTGTTACTTTTCTCATCTGTAAAATGGAGATAATAATACCTACCTTTCCCATGGTTGCAAGAATATCTCTTGACATAAGTTGCCTGTAACTCAGTACTTGGCACACAGTAGGCACCTGTTGCATCGTGGTGGTTATTATCACTGCAAACACTGCAAATACCTGGCTCAGGGGTGGCCCTGACATCCCGAGACCACATTATTAAAGTGTGGTTCATCTGTACTACAATTTACGTGAAATAGACCGTGTATGGGCACTACCAATATTACATTACTGACATTTTACTACTATGGTTAGTGGTTAAGTACCACTTTTTTCCCCTCTTGAGAGCAAACCTTTAAGAATATAAACCATTTCCATAGCAGGAAGCAAAGTGGTTTAGATAAGAGTCCTTGACTAGGATGAAGGAAAAGAGAAATATTAGGAGGTCTGGATTACAATTTGCTTTAGCCCTGAACAGTGTGAACCACTGTTCTTTAGTAAATGAGGTGGAAGTGGTATTGAGATTACAGAAATATCGTGGTTGTGTTTCTCAGAAGCCAAATATTTATAACTTATTATAAGCAAAGATTTCATATAATACAAAAGTTATTCCTCCCAATCGGATATAAATTGATTCTGTAAATGAAAATTAATGATAATAAAGATTAGGCATATTGGCCAGTTGGCAACCTGGGAAGACGTCCTCTGTATAGAAGTCTTTTCAGATGTCACTTCTTCCAAATTACATTGTTAAATAAATGTAGAGTGTGGGCCAGACCTGCTGTTCTTTCAACAAACCTGTCCCTCCTGTGTTCTCACAGGAATCCCGTAACCCTCTGCCATTTCTCACCAGACTTTTTCATGGTCTTTATGGGATAGTAATTGAAGAGCTGATTTTATGCTGCAGGGAGATGAAACCAATATTTGTGTATCATTTTCTGTATTCCTACTGCCAACGGTAGATGAATTACATCCAAGGAATTAATCTTTGCCTTCCTAGTCTTGATTTCATATGAGATTCATTAAGATAAAAAATAAGAGAACAACTCTATGGGAATCTATGTAAAGACAGAAAGAAAGGAGGAGGAAAGAAGGGACATCTTTTTCACATAAAGCAGTGTCAGTATCTTCAGTTGATCTTCTACTGTAACTTAGAATTCAACACCTTTTTCTCTTTCAGCTGATTGATTGATTGACAAAACAATGGCCTGGAAATTGAAGCTCTGTGTATGTGATTAGAGGAGAACTGTGAGATGAATGTCTTTTTAGATCTAAGTGTCTCTCTGTGTTAGCATGCTGACCCAAACACACAGGTCCCAGCAGGCAGACAGTCCTCTTGTGCATGCGTGGGCACAAGTTCATTTCCTGATCTCTTGAGCATAAACCAGGAAAACTCTGTTATTCAAGGTGGTTTTGCTTGTTATGTATGATTTGTCTGTTCTAATTCAAGTTGACTCTGAAAGCTATCCTTTGTTTTTTTTTAAATTGGGTAACATTGGCTTCCATTGTTGGTATTCTGGAAGCATAGGATTCCCTCCCCTTATGCATTGTCTGTATTACCAGTCACTCGTAGCCCACTGCCAGAGTCCATTGTGCTCTCTTCTGTCTTTGTTCTCACCCCTCCCCTATTCTGTTCCTTTCTGGAGGCTTTATTTCTATAGTCAACTTTCAAGGTTTTTTTGTTTGTTTGTTTTAAATATGAGCTATTAATTCTTCTGCTTCAGTTTTTTGCTGACATTTTTTCTATGGAAACTTTGAAGCATACAAAAATGGAAGAATTGTCTTCAAAGGAGCATGAGCCATCCATATACTTACCTCCTAGGTTCTGTAGTTAGGATTTTACAGTGCTTGCTTTATTACATGTCTGTTTCTCTTTTCATTGGTCTTTAAAGTGCAATTCATTCCTGCTCAGTGCTGTAGATTCAAACATTGATTGTTGACAGTGACATAAATTAGCTCCATAATCAGAAATGTTAAGAAATCAAAGTATCTAAATAACAAATATTTCAGTATCAGCTACCAGGTATGTGCTAAATATGTTACAAACAGAATCCTCATTTCTCTGGAAATAAATTTCCCTGCCTTATACATTCCCCATTTTTGCATAGCATGTTGTATTTTAATTACTTATGCTATAAAACTGACAATCTCCTTTAAATCAGAAATAGTGTCTTTAGTAACCAGATGCTTCTAGAAGTGTCTTTTTCCTAATTGGTCTTCAGTATCTCTTTATTGTATTGAATTGCTATAACCCTCAGAGATGTAAGACCCAAGACATTCTAAAACTAGTTAATTTTTATTTCAATCTTATGCAATCATTCCAAATCCAAGAGAGTATGCTATTGATGGCCCAATCATATTCATGTAATTGTGACTAACCAGGAACCTAATATAATCTTGGTATGTAACACTGATAATACTTTGTACTTGGAGGAATCTGGGAAGGTGGTGCTAGCAGAAGCATAATTTTTCATCCATTTGAGTTGCCACATAAAAACTGAACTCCGAGGACCCATAAGCAACACTTACCAAAAGCTGAGAGACTAGGTAGCCCTAAGAACCTCAGATAACAAATGAACAAGAAAAAATATAGATAACCACAAGACTTACTGTGTCACTGTCTATGTGACAGGAGCAGAGGGAACTGAGAACATGCAGCAGACTCAAGTCCAGGAGAATTGCAAAACAATTCCAGCTTCCCTGGAAAAGACTGTGGACCACTCTAAAGAGTGGGTACAGCCTTCCTACACTCATTGGGGCACCAGTATCTCAGCAGCCCCCCAGCGAACACTTACTCATGAGTAGCACTGCTTCCTGCCAGGGTCAGGCTTGTAAAGGCGAATAAAGTCTGAACAGAAAAGACAGGATAGAAAGAGAAGAAGAGGTCCAGAGAGAAGTGGAGAGGGGGCAGAGTCAGGTGGTCTCAGAAAGTAAGGGACCAGATATTTAACACTAAATGAGGACAAAAGAAGAGAGAACTCTGTGAAGTTTGAAGTTCCAGACCCTTCCTCCTCCCAGGAGATCAGTGACAGTGATTTCCCCTAAAAACAATCACCAAGAAAGAACCAAGGTCTAATCTCATACTGGGTTTCAAGAAAATGTGATTAAAATGCAGAATAACATCCTAGGCAATGAAACAAACGAGAATCCACCAAACACATTACAACTGGACAATTTATTATTTCAGAAGAAGCTACAAACATTTGTAAGAATTGATGCAAGATTTGAAAGACCAACAAAAATCAGAACAGAAACTTCTCAAATTAGGTGACAACACTGGGAATAATTATAACGAAAAGATCATTTCAGAAAGATCAGACATCAAACTAGAAAGGACACAAGAGCAAACAGAGAAAAAGAATGCTGTAAAAGAAGTAATGATGACAAGGGGGACACAAAACAATAAGGAAAATAGATTTGCACCAAAGTAATGGATACTGAAGATAGGTATATATACAAATAAGCTTCCCTGAAGGAGAAAACAAGAGATAAGCGCAAATACCAAAAAGCAGTAATTCAAGAAAATGTCCTGAAACTACCAAAAGAATTATAATTATTTAATTAAAAATTAATTCATATTGCATATCTAAAAATAATTGCCCAGCATAACACCATTACCATGTACTTTAGTAAAATTACTGGACTTTAATGATAAAAACATTTTTAATGTCTTTATTTACACTGTAAATAAAGCGGCTACTAGCCGCTTTGTAGCTTTTAAGTGTAGACATGTGGCAAATTTGAGTTAAGAGATGCTGTACCTAAGATTCTGAAAACTTAGTATAAAAAGTATCTCATTAATTTACATGCTGAAATAATATTTGGGCTCTGCTTCATTAAATGATATGCACTTTTAAAATTTCACTTTTTACTCTTCAGTGTGGTACCAGAAAACTTGAAATTACATATGAAAGTTGGTATTTTCGGCTTGCTTCACTACTCTTTTGGAAAGTGCTGGTCAAGAATTGTAACCTCCTTGCCAGAATAGATCTATGTACAGAATTATTCTGGATGCAGACTTTTGAAACTTTCTCTTGTAATCAGTTAAATATCTCTCTTTATTCTTTTCCTTGAAGTATTCTTTTAGCATGTGTGAGAATGTTTTATCCTTCTGAATAAACCAGAGTACAGTGGTCTCTCACCCTTGTACATCATGGGGAGAAAGGCTGTGCTACAGCAGTAACACATACCTTCTTCCCTTAGTGAAGTTCCTCCTAACCTAGGTGAACATAGCACAGTGGAGTACATTAGGGCTTGGGAAGCTTTAACCTTGCTTTAGTTTTAGAGCTCCCTCACCTGAGGTATAGTTGTCTTTTGGCTCCCTCTGGAGACTGCATATATTTCTCTTTCTTTTTCTCCCCTTCTCCAGTTTCTGCTTTCTCTTTTGTATTGCTGCTTTGCAATAGAATTTGTCTTATTTTCTTTGAGATTTATCTTTTTCAAGCAGTCATTTAAAAGATGAGATTCTGTGGTAGTAGAACTATAAATTACATTTAGTTAGACTAGTTTTCCTTTAGGAAAAAAAAAAAGCCAAAAATTTAAATCATTAAAGTCAAAGAGTAATAGAATTTCAGGGAAAATAACCTCAAACTTCCATTTATACACTAAAAGCTTGAAATAGAAAACCAGGAATTATTTGAAAAATTTTACAAAGTTATCCTATAAACCTTTATATAATTTATTTATGTTCATCAGAAGGATAAATAGTATCAAGAATATTCTTTATTCTTTCGTGTTTTTCTGATCTTCTGTCTCCATCAACCCACCCTTCTCAAATTCAGCATTAATATAAAAAATAAACTGAATCATGATAGATCTAAAAAGCAGTCTTGTTTCATTGCATTAATAAGCTGATAAAAAAATGCAGTATTTGATTTTGAAATACCTTTATAAAATTCAGAGTAGCTGGAGACATTCTAAACCAGGAGCTTACTTTAGGAAATGAGTACTGAGTTTGACATTATATTATTACAATGATCATTATGGAAATTAATGTCTGAGTGGTAAAATACTCAAAACTAAGATAAGTAACCATTATATAAAGACAATTTCTGACTCATTCTGGGTGTGACTATAATTGTAATTTTCATTTCAGTAAGATAATTTTGGTTGCTAATAAATTATTTTAGTCATATACTTTCCACCTAAATTATAATCAATTTTCAACTAGGACAGTTTGGTGAAATTTGCCATTTAACAAATAAACATTATTATCTGGAATTGAGCATCTTTTTTTTGAGTGCATTTAGACTTTATATCATATTCTTAACCAAAGAACTGGAACTCTTTTTAATGCAAATATTTGTGGTCTGAGGACTCACAATGTAGAAGAAAGATTTGATTAAGATTGTTTTCTAGCTTCTCTGTTCTTTAACAGCTTATTAATAAAAACCAAAATGTCATGTGTACAGGGTAACCTCTATGATGGACACTGTTTGATGCTATTTGTCAGTGAGTCCAGGCAGCCTGTGTGGCTTCCAGAATGGGAGAGAATCTTGTTCACCTACCACTTCTTACATGAAGTGGTAGCTCGATGTATGTGGCAGATGAGCACATCAAAGCTTCCTTTTGGTTCCCATGAATCTGTCACTGGCACTTTTGATTGCTCTTCACCCAGGTTGCTGATAAGGGAACTCTATGTCTAACATCTCATAGCTGGAAGACAGGCTAGGAAAAACAGATCTAAAGTCCACTCGTCCAGAGTTTAACAAACTCAGAAGTAATAACCAAAACGTGTTAATACTCCGTGTATGTCTTCTAAAATGTAAACTTGTCACCTCTTAGATGACTGGGTTCTGTCCCCATACTTTTCAGCAACATGGCACATTCCAAAAATTCCCCCCTTCACCTACCCTCCCTGACTATCTCCCACATACATGCAGAATAGTGAACCTCCCCAGAAGCTCTAGGGACCTGGCCATGCTCCTCTGATATGTGGTGAAGATGGTTCTCTGTATATGAGCCTCACTTTACCAAAAATACAAGTGTCTGAACATGAATATTCAGTTCAAGCCCACAGAAGTTGAGGGAAAAGTTTTAGTGGCAGAGCTGAGTCCAGAACATCAGTCTTGGGACTTACCTTTGGTTCTTTCAGGATATTGTGACAGCTATTTGATCAAATAAAGGACAAACCATAGGAAATATCCTTTTTGACATTTATGTTGCTACTTAGTATTTTTTTTTAAATCTTCATCTTCAATTCTATATTAATATAAAAGTTGGATTATGCAGTTATATAAGGACCAGTCTTTAAAACTAGGCAGAGACAAGTGGCAGTAAGTTATCTGCTAGAAAGATGAAGAGGAGGAAGAAATGTTTTGTAGCTTATTTCCTTTGTGTTACAGATTTTTTTTCCTACGGTGTGTGCAGGTGCGAAAAGTTACACCCGCAAAAATTAAAATGACTATCCAAATTCATTTTAATGGAAGTTAGAACCCAAACTTCTGACTGTACATTCTTTATTGTTTCTAAGATGCTATGTTGACTTCCTCTAATTTGGAAAGAGTAATTTCATAATGGAGTTAGCCCATTCTGAATTTAGAAATTCTTGGAAAACCTCATGAACCCAAGTAAAAATTTATTGCCAAATGAATCTCTAATTGCAGTTTAGGAATTCTGGAAGAATTTGTCAGCATCACTGACAGTTATCAGTGAACTTTCCTGTATAATAATTCATCCCAAAGCTTAACTGCTTAAGACAATCATTTATTACTATTATTGTTATTATTATTATTTGTGGGGCATGGATGCAGATTGAGAGATATGTCCCAGATAAAAGGAAAACCTTTTATCTGTCTCACCCGCTCTGGCATACTAAAGTGTGGTCAGCCTCAGGTCTCACACCTGTAATACAGCTTCTTAACCTCTTTAAAATGTCCCAAGAGACATATGACCTATTAATAATGACTGTTACCCCCACAGGTAAATTCTCCTGTTATCACACATCCTCCCTGCTGTGTGTCACCTACGTTTAGACACCAGGTTAATACTTCCTCATTACTCATTGTAATCATTTCCTTGCCAGTGAATATAAGGGTCATCATAACTTCATTAAAGTTGGACCTGCACATGCTTCCCAGGATCCCCATTCTGTGGGCTGGTCTTATAGATCACTATCAATCCCTTCCATCTCATTTCTTCTTCCCCACACAGGATTCTTAACAATTATTATTATTGTTGTTATTATTATTATTGTTGTTGTTGTTATTAAAGTAGATTGGTTTATAACATTATATCGTTTAAGGTGTACCACATTAAAAATCAGCATCTGTGTATGCCAGCATCATGTTTGCTGCCAAGTCTAGTTTCTGTCCTTCGCCATAAGGTTGACCCCTTTTACCCAATTTATCCACATTCCTGCCCTCTTCCCTTTGGTAACCACTGTTTTTATAGCAGTTGGCAGCAAGATTTATGCCACTTCTACCAACTAAACTTTCTGTCAGATCTTTGAGGTCTGTTATAATTAAACCCTTTTTTAAGTGTTAAACTTCTTAAATGATGTGATATTTCTTCTAAATTTTAACATTAACTTTAAAAAGGAAAGAAAAATGTCTTTATTTTCTTTGACCTTTATTTCACTTAAAAAAAATAATTGTGCTTAATCATATAGTAATCTGTATACAACTTTTCAAAAAATGTTTAAGTGTTTAAAAAAGGAAATAATAATAGTGTTTTGTGAATCCAAGAAACATTTTTTTTTCTTTTTGAGACTAGGTCTTGCTATTTTTGCCCATGAAACTGCAGGCTCCTGTTGCCTGGGGTACCATGGACTCAAGCAGTCCCCAACCTCAGCTTCCCAGGTAGCTGGGATTACAGGTGCGCGCCACCATGCCCAGCTATTTTTTGGGACTAGGTCTCGCTGTGTTGCCCCGAGCGGGACTCGAACCATGATCCCTAGCCCCAGCTGCTTCATAGTCAGAAGCTTACAGGCACGAGCCACTGTGCCCGGCTGCCCAAGGAACATTCTTGATGACTTTTGTGTCACTCTTATGTACTAACTAATGAAAAAACTAGTGAAAAACTAATGAAAAAACTAGTGAAAAAACTAAAACTCTGTCATGTATTAAAAAGTTATTGTTAGTAGTTTACTCAAGTCTTGCAGGTTTCAGAATATCTTCATGGGCATTAACTGTGTCATTTTTAAGCCCACTGGCTACATGGGCTGTTACCGGTTTTAGTTTTTGTTTGTGATAGAAATTTTCAAGTATAAATTCTCACGTATCCTTCAGTATAACCTCTGTACTGATGATTGTCAAGGAAATGTGTTTATCCTCGCTCCCTTAATGTTAGCTCCCCTAACGTTAGTTCCCTTAATGTTAGCTTAAAGTAAATTCACCGACTTTCATTGTTCATGGGTCCTTTCCTCCTTAATACTTCTTGCTCTCATTAATGTCCCTTTCATTTTCAGTGTCTCAGTTTGAAACTGAATTCTACATCAGTGGACTTGCACCACTCTGTGATCAACTCGTGGTACTCTCCTATGTAAAGGAGGATTCAGAAAAAATGGTAATTTCCTCACCCCGAATGCAAAAGGAAGTGTGGGTTCATTTTTAGCATTAAATCCAGATAAGGCTGCCGATGAAAGGATGCTGCTGTAGTCTGAGAAGAACTTCCTGACCTATAAAATTAGATTGGCAGAGATTACCCTGTAGACCCTCCAGAAGCTGCGCTTGTTGCCTGCCTTTGTTCCTTTCACTGAGCAAAGGGGAGTCTTTTTTTTTTTCTATCTCTCTTGGTATTTTAGTCAAAAGGAATAAAGAATTCCTCTTGCTGAAAGGCGAAGAAACTAAGCTGACACTGTGCATTAGCAGAAATGACAGCAGTGAAGCTGATCTGCTGTAACAACAGGGGTCCCTGTGGTCAGAGGGAATTATGGAAAGGGCAGTTCATTATTTCCTGTGGTCCAGACATATTTGTTTACTTCCCAATGGCCCAGTGATTCTGAGAAGCTTGATTATTGCTTTGAAATGGATTGTTGCTAGATTTCAGTTACCATCAAGAAAGATGGTGTGAAATGTGTGACTAATAATGAAACTTCAGAAAATCCAAATTTTCTTTCACGGAACTTTGGAATGAAGCCTGAATGTGTGGCCCAGTGGAGGGGCGTGCACATGCAGTTGCCCTAGAAGTCTCAGTTGGCCCCATTCCCAGCTTTTCTCTATTGTGAGAGTCCTGGGTCCTGCCAGGAAATAGATAGGGGTGGTCTCAAGGCATAAACAGGAGTGCTATTATAAAGGATTTTCTTTTGGATGCTGTATATAAAAGAAATTGCAATTGATTGTCTAGCTCTTTAGAGTAAGTGGACTCTCCTTGTCTGTATCCTCTCCTGGTTTTTGTTTTGTTTTTATTTTTTTCCTTTTCAAATGGTGAAGAGTAAAGTAGGAAGAAAAACCCTAGAAGCCCCAGTTTTGAAGTGGTAGCTGCTCAGGAGCATTTCTCTGAGTGAGCACTTGCATTAGGAAGCCATCACTATAGTAACCTGAAGCTCTGGGTGCCCATGTTGCTAGGCAATAGGGTGCTGAAGACTTAAGTGAACACTCAAACCTACTAAAATCAATAGGGCTGGCTTCTAGCCCTGTTGCAGGACATCAGTTAGTTATTATTTTATTATTTTATTTTTTTGGAAAATAAAAGCCGTGGCTCCTGGGGAAGTAAATACAGTGCCTTTTGATGAGAGATATGGGGAGGATTGAGATTGTGATTGAAAGACATAAGGAAAGAAGCGTAAAAATGAAAAAGTGAAAAGCTAATAAACAATTGACCGAAAGAAAGAAAGGAAGAAAACGTTTGTTAATAAAAGACAGAGTATTGGAAAGGAGTCACAGCCAAGAAAGGCCAGCCCCGTAGAGCAAATTAGAAAATGGAATGTCTTCAGAGGAAGAAGTAAGAATCTTGGAGATAACTTAAAATATGTGTGTCAGTGAATATAGCTGTTCATTTTATGTAACACCAAGGTACTGTGCATCCTTAAACATTAAATGAACTGTTAAAATTAAAACAAATGAATTATGAAGAAAGATTGGTGCTAATCACATTGTTTTTCAGTTATTGAAAAGACAGTTTTAACTGCGACATTAAACGAAATTTGATTTTTATATCACTTTTAATACTGTCTCCCAAAATATTTTCTCTGTTGTCTCCCAGAATATTTTCACTATTGTACCTTTTACATTTGTACATGTTTCCACACAGCTGCTATCATAGTTGCACGCTGTTCTTACTGTTCTGATGTGTGGGTGTTAATCCCTCTCTCCATAGGGCTGTAGATTTTCCCATCACTTTCATTTATGGTGGTGTGGACTATTTCATATGGATGATATGCCTTCAGTTATTAAACTTTTCCCCTAATGTGTTGTTTTTCTTTCATTCATTACTGAAACATATAGGTAGTAAGAATTGTAGTTATCATTGGCGCTCAGAGAACACCACAATGTTCTTGCTTCTAAAAATTACCAGATAGGCATGGCTGCTTGGCCAGTGAACAAAGTGTTTGAAAGTGCTCAGATGAATCACATAATTGGTGTTTTCCTTACACATATGAAAGAGCAGTCTATATGGTCTAGCAAGGTGGCTTTCTGGTAATATTTGGTTCAGTCCTTTTTATACTTTGTTATTTTAGTTTTGATTTTTGACAAAATTTTGTCCAAATGTCATTTTGACAGCAGATATTTTTTATTAATCAAATCTTAGTTTCACCTTCATTTTTTTTGTTTCAGAATTGAAATATCCTCATTTCTTCACAGAGCTGATAAATTATGCTGTATGTTCATTGGGTTTTTTTCTCTTCATCTTTTGTAGTTGCTCTTTGATTTTTGGCATGGTTCAAATGTAATTGCAAAGTTATGTAATTACTCCTCAAGTAACCTAACAAAATTGATCAAAGAAATCTTCAAGGCTTACTGTTTGATTTCAGAAACTTCAAGAGTTGAGACTAGTTCTGAACTTTTTCCACTTTGTTCCTTTTATCTCTATTCTTTATGCCAGTGTTACATTGCTTGTTGCTTTGAAAACTATTCAAATGTGGTTTATGCCACATGCTGAATGCTCAGAAGGCATGAACTTAACAGGAAAACAAGTTTGATTTCAAATTCAAGGCTTGCCATAAGTCCTGTTTTTTCCCCACAGTCCTAGCTTCATTATGTGCTTATGTAACTTTGACCACAGTTCCTTGATCTATAAAATTAGGAACAATGATGCATACTCAGGGTTAATTTAAGAACATGATAAGATTAATCTATATACAATTGCCAACTAATTTAGAACCATCAGAGGTGCTTAATAAGTTGCTTCCCTTGATGTAGAGTCACAAAACTGTCACACAAAGCTATAGTAAATCTCCCTATGTGGTTATTTCAACTTAAATTAATTCAAATGAAATAAGGTAAAAACTGAGCTTCTTAGTTGCATCAGTAAAAAATCAGTTCAATAGTCATCTGTGACTCATGTCTATCCCACTACACAGTACAGATAAAGAATATGTCTATAACCTCAGCAAGTTCTGCTTTAGAGAAATTTTTTTTAAATATCACTAATAAGTTACTAGTAGTGCCAGGGATTTGGATAGTGGTACAGTTAGTCATAATATTTTACTCTTCTCCACTTCTGTGAGGAAGAAGTATAACAAAGTTGCACAAGTGTGAGGAGCTGAGTGGGCTTCAGGAGTGAAGTGGACAACTAAGATGACAGGTGTCTCATGCAAACTGTTAGAGTGAAATGGTGTCATGAGACAGCCAAGGTAGCTGGTTGGGAGGACTTGCCTCTGCTGAAATTATAAAACCATGGCAATTAACTATAGCTAAGTAGAATTAATTTGTACAACTCACAGAAATGTAATTAAAATGAGCCTTTTCCCTCTTTTCCTCTCTAGGAACGAGAATTCTGTGCCAGACCTAGATTGGACATTATCCAACCACTTGCTGAGACTTGTGAAGAGATCTCTTCTGATGCACTGACAGTTAGAGGCTTTCAGGAAAATGAATGTAGAGATTACCACTTAGGTGAGAGAGAGATCGAGGATCCTACTTACGCTATTTCTTTTTCTTTTTCTTTCTTTCTTTTTTTTTGAGACTAGGTCTCGCTATTTTTGCATGTGGAACCGCAGGCAACAGGGCACCACAAACTCAAGCAGTCCCCAGCCTCAGCTTCCCAGGTAGCTGGGATTACAGGCACACACCACCATGCCCAGCTATTTTTTTTTTTTTTTTTTTAACTAGATCTCACTATGTGTCCCTGGCAGGACTCAAAACGCAGTCCTGGCCCTTCTGCGGCTTCCTAGGCTGCCACTTACAGGCATGCGCCACCATGCCCAGCTATGCTATTTCTTATACTTAAATTTTTTCCCTTTCTACCTGATTAGCACAATTGGAAATTTAAATTCGGATGCTGAAAGGATCTTAGAGAATACCTGGACAGACCTCTTAATGTTGAAAATGAGGGCACCGGTGCTCAGAGATATTTGTTATATCAACAACATTTGTTAACAGGAGGGTAGAGGCGGGGCAGGACCAAAGTTCTGTGATCTTTCTTCTTGTATTTTGTATGTCATCTTGTATTTTGTATTTCATATGTGACACTTGCACATCAAGCCTAATGGGGCTATGGTTGCTGAATCCCTTCCAAATATATGTCCCTATAAGGTTATTGTGGGAGGGCAGAGAAATTGTCTTCTGGTTGTGACAGAATGCTCAGAGCCTGGAAGAGTGACTGGAATGTACTAGATGTTGGCTAATGTCTGTTGAGGGAATGAATAAATGAATACACTTAGTCATCACTCAATAATAAAAGTAAAACTAGTGTTGTTACTTAGTCATAGAGGGACTGACATGTGTATTACTAGTCCTTGTAAAATGCAATGGTGAGTACTGAGCAGCTAAACTTTTTAGAAATTCTTTCCTGCTTAGAAAACAGCTGCTGTTTTTTTTCCAGTTTTCATGTTGGTCAGAGGAAATGAAGAACTGCTGTATGCATATTTGAGCTTTTCTGTTAAAAAAACAAAAACAAAAACAAAACCCTAATCAGTTGGAAAACTGTGAGAGTACCTCCTGAACTTGGCAAAAAGCAAATGTGATTCACAACTGAAAGTGTCCAATCTAGGTATTTTGCTCAGAGCAAACTCTGCTGCACATTTAGAAACCCTTCAGAAGGAGTTTTATAATTGAATTCTGCAGGAAACCCTTACGATTGGCAGTGTGCACAACATGCTGAAATGATAGATTATGTCCCCAGGGCTTGGGACATCTGTCATTTATGCTTTAGGTGGCCTTGACCTTGAGGAGGAAGAAACATTTATCGTTGGCTATGGAGTGTAATTGTTCTGTAAAAATAGAACATGGCCTTACCTAGCCATAAAAAAAAGTTTATGTGCGGTAGGTGAATTCTAATATGCAATGGACATGGAGAATTTTGTATACTGTCTTTTCAGCTGAGGTCAGAATGTTTATCTATTAAACAATGAATTTTAAGCTTTTGAAAGTTCTTTGGTATTCCCTCCCTTCTTTGTCCTTTCCTTCTCTCCCTCTTTTTTCTTCAAATAATTTTAAACTTCAGTAATTTTAAATGTATTGAAGTATGTTTTGTCATTCTCTGCCCTCCCACTCTATCTTCAAGTAGAGCCAAACACACTTGCTTCAAAGGTAGGTGAGTTTTCTGTTTACTTTTAAATTGAGTAGCCTCACCAAGTTCCCTAAATCAATTGCCAGGGTTTCTACTGTTGAGTCACTGGAACCATTCTGTGTCTCTTACCTATAGAATACTCTGAAGGGGAATCACTCTTTTACATTGTGAGTCCAAGAGATGTCGTGGTGGCCAAGGAAAGAGACCAAGATGATCACTTAGACTGGCTCCTTGAGAAGAAGAAATATGAAGTAATTTTAAATTTACCTTCTTGAAAGCATTGACATATCTGTAACATAAAGAGGATAAATTTTTTTTATAATAAGTTTTTCATGGACTTGACGCCAGTCCTATGCTAAAAATATGCAGAGAGTAATAAATTTTCAATACTTCTTTCAGAAATTAAGGGGGGGAAAGATTACAAGACAACTTTAAATGTGATAGAATTTGGTGGTGAAGGTGAGGGAGGGGAAATGGATTAGATTGCTTTAACTTATTTGCGTGATTATTTTGTAATTTTTCAGGTAAAATGTATAGTATTGCAGAATTGTCTGTTTAAATATTTTAATGAAATCACCCATTTTGTACCTATTTCATTATTCAAAGTTAATCTATTCAGTTAATGCCCACTTAGTATGGTTTGAGGTTTGAGCTGCATTGCAGATAGAATGATATTGTCAGTAAATCTCAGTACACACTAATGATGGAGATATTGTCCCTTCATGACTTTTCTCAAAAAAGGAAAACATTTTTAAGCTATGCTAGATACGATGACAGTATTGTGGCAGTTTAGTTAGAGTAATTCTCTGGATGACCTTAAATACTAATCAACTAAAAGGGAACAAAGAAAAAATAGTCCACTTATTTGTTGCTTTAAGTTTGTAGCCATTTGAAAGAATAAGGAAGGGTGTTTTAATTTCTAAACTAATATAAATTAATTTCTAAACTCCATGTTGATATGAAGTTTATACCATATTGCCTTAGTGTCAACAGCTTCTTAAAGAAATCATTGTTTTAAACATTTATGTTTTAGTAATAATTTTAAACTTTTTAAAATAAAAATTAAATCAGAGGTTTTTAAAATATTGTTTGTAGAAATAGGCTTATGTATGGTATTTACTGTTTATGTTTCATGAAGGAAAAGCACCGCTTTGTCAGTCTGTATCATTTGGAATAACAGGTGCTTTTTGATTGTTTGAACTTAGAAGGTTTAGTTGTATTTGTGTCTGAAATGTGATTCCAAGATCCCAATGTAGAAATTAATTCAAATGGAAATAAGAGAAGTCTTCATTTTGGTTGACTGCTTTTGTTTGTGTTTGAATTCAGTAAGGTTCATTCAACCATAACATTAGAAATTCCAGAGCCTGAAGCAAAAGCCATGGGAAAATGGGGCTCTGTTTTTAGAGTCCAGAACTTTATAACATAATAAATAGTTTCTATAAACTCAATAACTTCGACCCTCTTCTACTTTTCCTCTTGTTGTCTCTACACCTTTTACCATGCTTATATAAATACAGGAAGCTTTGATGGCAGCTGAAATTAGTCAAAAGAACATTAAGAGACATAAAATTCTGGTAAGTGTGTAATTTTATTACTTGAAACATAACTTTTCATTTCACTGTGTTACAGTGAGACTGAAAGAAGAGGAAACCAGGTAGCTTACGTTTTACAGATGAAAGCCCAAGCAACAGTTTGAAAAGGACAGATTCTCTCTACCTTTTAAGGGTTTATTTCAAATATAACTTTTTAGCTTGTGAAAGCAAAGTATTTCATTTTATTGAATGATTTTTACTTGTGAACAAGGTACTTGAACACCTGTTAGGGAGCATTTTGCAATAATTAATAAACTGGATTTTTGAAATACACCTTAAATATAGTTTGAGTTAGGTGTGAGGAAGTTTTTTAAATCATAGTTAAAATCACATGATCATAAAATGTATCAAAGGAATAGTTTCATAAAAATACATTTCTTTGGTGGTTCTATAATAACAGACTCAATTGATTTGTTATGATGACTTGTCTGGAACATCAAATATATTTGTATTTTGGACTCTGGAAAAGTATAGTGACTTAAAAGCCCATTTCTTTGCTAACTATGACAATGAATGTGCAGATGGAAAGTAGAAAATAAATTTTACCCTCTCAGTATGAAAAGTCCTTAGAGATCATCTAACCTAACACCCTTGTTTATAGATGAAAACAGAAAACCTGTAGTCTGTTTTGGCTATTCGAGTTTCTGCACCAATTCCTTCTACCACCTTTCCCTACTTCTCTATGTAATTCCACTAAGAGCCTAATTCTTAAAGAGTAAATGGGCAAAATAATTCAAAAACTAAAAGGAATGAGAACCAGAGAATTTTTTTTCATACAAAATATAGAAATGGAACTGAAGTCCTTCTAGCAGTAGAATATGCGACAGTGCAGAGGAGCAAAGCCACTTAAGCCACCTAGGTTCATGAGTAGTTGATTTATACCTAACATGGTAGCAGGAGACTGATCCGGAAGGGCCATATGTCATTAGGAACTTGACATTCATGGAAGCTCTAGAGGACAGCTTAAACTTCCTCTGCTGCATCAGATTTGCTGGTTAGAAATGGAAAGTTAATCTGATGGAGAAAAGGGGACCAAAGAGAAGCAGCTAATAGGGAAATCAGTTAGGATACTTCTTGGTATCAGATGGGAAGTGAGGAGGCCTGCGAAGTTATAGTAGAAGTGGAGAGAGGAAGACAAGTAGAAGACAAGGTCTCCACAGTGTCTGGTACCAGTGGTTGCTCCCAGTCCATTCAGAACCAAAGTTAATGAATAGATATGATAAATCTGAAGCCCACCATCTCTTTACTTTGAGCCTCAATTTCTTCATTTGTAAATTCATAGTTTTCTGCATTATATATTTTCAGACTTCATTTTCACTCTCTTCTTATCTTCAATATTCCCATTAAGTATTATGATCTTTCATTTTTTCTTACATTTCTTCAGACTTCCAGTGGAGGAAACCAGATAGCTTACATTTTACAGATGAAAGTACAGGCAACAGTTTTATATCCAGTGACAGTATAAAATTGTTGAATCATATTTCCATATTGGAGATTTCGTTTATAGAAAGTCTCATAAGGAGACAGCTAAGAGCCTATAAAATAGCAACATTATTATTTAAAAATTGTGAATTCTAAAATTTGTGAAACTATAAATAAAAGTACATTTTAATATGCTTATGAAGGAAATGGTCATAATTACATAAAACAAACTTAGACATATAAACAATTTTCAAGTAATTAGACCCTAATTTTGCTAAGAAATTGAGACTCAGATTTTTAGTTGTTCCAGTTCATTATGAAATTCTTTCATTGAATGTTCTCTAGGATATCGGCTTGGCATATATAAACCACCTGGTGGATAAAGGAGAATATGACATAGCAGCACGGTAATAATAACATTATTGCAATTATTTGCTAATATAAAATGATTAAGCAATCTTAATAATGTAAGCCATTTTATGGAATGGACTGACATTTTTACATCTTTCTAATAGTGGTAATTTTTGAATAATAATGATTTTAACCCAGAATGGATTAATATGTACCCATCTACTGCCTCATTTTGGCCAAATAGAGAATTGTTTCCCTTATTAAGTAAAAAAGGTATCAAAAACCATTAGAAGTATGAAATTTCCCTGTTGTAAACTAACTAGTCTGCTGCCAGTTTTGTGGGTGTGGGGAGAAGACATGAGACTCCCAGGTCAGAGACAACAGCGGTCTCTCTGTCTCAGCAGTGGTAGTAACCAGAATACTTGCACTGGTGAGACAGAAGGCCTGGTGACCTTCCCAGGCAGCGGAACTTAGGTTGCATTACAGGGGAGGGATTCAGAGCTCAGGGTATCAAAATCTTTTATTATGGGCAGTAAGTCTGCCCTGCCTCTGGCTCCAGACCTGGTCATTGTTTTTATTAAACTAAACAGTCAGCAAACCTGCTTAACTCTCAAGGAAGAATCTCTCACCTGTGATTTTCAGGGCTGGTTGCTCTACAAGTGTCCTTGAGAAGACAGTTCAGAACAAGGGTAGTGCCTCTGCTCACAGTTCAAGCAGAATGGCCTCCCAACAAGACTGTGGCAATTAAAGGGAAATGGTTAAGCTGCTGGCTTGCAGGGTATATCAAGGCCCAAAACATGATTGTCTTATAGTGGTCATATGGGGGGGGGGGGGGTGTACTGCCCCTGTCTGCATGCAGCACCTGTCTCTGGCTAATGTAACAGCCTGGGAAGATAGTCCCTGAAATTTTGGGAAACTTGTTCCTTGGATATGTACATTAAGTAAGGTTGCATTCATACATAAACACTTTTTATACCAAGGTAGAAATCTTATTTCCAGAAGTCTTAATTTTGTAGTCCCTACTTAAAACCATTTAAGAAGCAGTTTCCATTGGGACTTCTGTGTGATACTTCTTCAAGGCAACAATGATACCAAAACTATAGTGTTCATCTGAACAATGAGAAACTCAACACAAGAAAATCATTGGGGAACCACAAATCATAGTCATCTGAGAAGGATTCACCTGTTTCTATTTTTAAGTGTTTTGTATTAATTATGATGACTTCCATCAATTGTGTATATGCAGTCAAAAAAGTACTAATACCTTTAGGTTCATTAGCACTTGAGATAAAAATTTATCAACTTTGTGATGGAAGAGTAATCTTCGCTACAAGGGGAAATGATCACTAATTCTCTTTCACTTAGATTTTTTTAATTTATACTCTCTTCTTGGGATGTTTTACTCTTCAGCAAGTGCCAGAAAATCCTTGGGAAAAATGCAGCACTCTGGGAATATGAAGTTTATAAATTTAAAGAAATTGGACAACTTAAGGTAAGCAAAACTTTATTTCTTAACTCATAATTTCTGTATCTAGTAATGTGAGGGAAATAAAATAGTTCCTTATTAGGAAGGAAGCAAGCATTCTAACAGCTAGAAAGAAAACCAAACTTTCAGAAATTAGTTTCAAAAAAAAAAAAAACCTGGTTTATATTTTATGTGCATAAGATATGTACATGGACATATCAGTTTTTCACTTCATCTCCTTCCAGTTCTTTTTGTGTTCAGATGAAGGTTTTATGTTCTTTATATAGAACATGCAGGTGAGGTGAGATTTACCTAATAGATTATTAAACATAAGACTTTTTCAAGATTCCTGGAATATAAATACATTTTCAAGTAGTATTTTACTTGCTAGAACATAAATAAAAATGTTTGACTTGTAACGCTAATAAATAATTTTGATATTTAACTTTTTAATCTTTCTACTTACTACCTAATGCCCAAATCCATCAGTGAAGTCTTCCTGTCTTTAAAATAATTTCAAACATTTTCTGTGCCCTCGTGAGTTTCAGAAATTTCCGGTTCAGATATTTCAGCCCTGTGACTCTTTCTCTACTTCCCTATAAATGTCACTCTTCCCTAAAACCCCCCAAAGACACTTACCATGTTCCCTGAGCTGCTCCTGGAGGATCTTGTCAGGTCCTTTGACCTGTTTACCTTAATGGCTGCATACCCAGGATTTCTTTTTGAATTTCTTATCTATGTTAAATATGTGATAACTATTTTACCTCATGTTTACTGCTAGTAATTACCACTCAATTTAGTACAACTCCATTTTCTTCTCAAATTGGTCCTCCTTTCAAAATTATTGAGTTTATGACATTACTGTTTACCCATCCCTCCATGCTTACTAGTTTAAAGCCATTTTCTTGAGGAAGATATCTGACTCGCCTCCTTTTTCCTTGTATTCTCCAATATTCCTTAGTCTTGCTTTGTCAATTTCAACTGGACTTCTCTTTGGCCCTTACAGTACTTTAAATCCTAATTTAGAGGAAACCCTAACCTAGCATAAGCTGCTTAAAAAATAAATCTGGCCAGGCATGGTGGTGCATGCCTGTAAGCAGCAGCCTACGAAGCTGCAGCCAGGGCCAGGGATTATGGTTCAAGTTCCACCAGGGGCACGTAGTGAGACCTAGTCCCCCCAAAAAATAGCTGGGCATGGTTGCATGCACCTGTAATCCCAGCTACCTGGGAAGCTGAGGCTGGGGATTGCTTGAGTCTGTGGTACCACGAGCAACATGAGCCTGCAGTTCCACAGGCAAAAATAGCGAGACCTAGTCCGAATGAATGAATGAATGAATGAATGAATGAATGAATGAATGAATGAATGAATGAATGAATGAATGAATGAATGATCTGCTGCTCTCACTTCCCTAATATTTGTTGTTTTCCTTCTCCCAAAGAAATAAATTAATTAATTGATTAAATAAATAATAAATCTGCTACTCTCACTTCCCTAATATTTGTTATTTTCCTCCTCCCAAAGAAAAAAATCTGAATTCCTTTCATAATGCTGCCTCTGCTCCCTCTCCAGTTCCTTCTCCCTTCAGTGACCCCTGCCCCTGTCTCTGAGCTGCTCTGACTTCTGAATATAGAGTATGCTCTCCTCTGCTCCCTCTGGCCCTGCCTGGTACCCTTCCCCCTCTTTCTATAATTGATAGATCCTGGACCTCTGTGATTTCTGTTCCTGATGCAAGACTTGCCACAACCCATAGTAAATCCTTCTCTTCCACCATAGTTGACTATTTTGACACCTGAATATCTTCCTTCTGGAATTGTACACTGTTGGGGTGGTGACACTAGCTCAGTGTCCCCAGTACAACACAATGATCAGTGAGTACATAGTGCATTACAGCATCATTACGTCACAGTATTTGGAAATTCAGCACTTAACACAATACTGAAATAACTAAAGAACACAAACTGTATTTCTCCTGAATTTTGAAGGATGATTGTGAATTTTTAAACATTTGGAGTTTTTTTAATTTTTTTTATTTTACATCATTATCCACCCCGGGGTTCTCCCACCACTTTATCACTAATGAACCTTCATCTTAGTGTTTTGTGGAGTTTTTAACATTAGAATGAAAGAAAAATGAATAGATGCTCTAAGTCTTTGTTTACTTAAGAATTTATCTCCAGGCCGGGCACGGTGGCTCGTGCCTGTAAGCTTCAGCCTATGAAGCGGCCAGGGCTAGGGATCACGGTTCGAGTCCCACCTGGGGCCCGTAGCAAGACCTAGTTCCAAAAATAGCTGGGTGTGGTGGCGCATGCCTGTAATCCCAGCTACCTGGGAAGCTGAGACTGGGGATTGCTTGAGTCCGTGGTACCCTGGGCAACAAGAGCCTGTGGTTCCATGGGCAAAATTAGCGAGAGCTAGTCTCAAAAAAAAAAAAAAAGAAAAGAAAAAAGAATTTGTCTCCATCATCTCTGTGGCATCTTGTGCTTCTTAACTGGACTTGGGTTAATTCATCAGGAAAAGCAGAAAGATAAAGAATAACCTGGGAAATTTTTTTTCATATTATATATACACTGCAAAATATTTGAATATTTTGAAAATATTTTATGTATTATATAGTACTATATTATAAAAAGTAGTATGGTATCTTCTAATAATTTTCTAAATTATTTTGTTGCCTTAACATTTTAAAAGTGAAAAGATATGTTGTGTTTTTTTGATACTTGAGGTACAGTTTTGTTCTTCCACTTTTTAAAAAATTGTTATTCTTTTCCTTTTGTAGGCTATTAGTCCTTATTTGCCAAGAGGGGATCCAGTTCTGAAACCACTCATCTATGAAATGATCTTACATGAATTTTTGGAAAATGATTATGAGGTATCACACACTGACTTAGTCACATTTACATGTTCTCAATGAAGATGTTAATAAATTTAAAAAATAATAATGTAGGGAGCAACTGGTTTATGGAAATAGATTTGCAGTAGCTAATGTTTATATTAAGTGATGACAATCTTTAATCTATGCACAATCACCTACTTTGTAGAACTAAAGAAAGAAAAGGACACAGTACCCAGCTGAGGGATTTCATAAACAGCAGCTGCTATTGATACTACCCCTAAAAGAATAAATTTGTAAAAGGTGAGACTCAGAACTAAGCTTGCCAAAGGAGGATTAAAGAAGCAGGATTAGGAGTGGTGGAAGGGGATTGGAAATGGTCTGTTTGTTTTACCAAGAAGAGCAATATTTAAATTGCTTATCTGCTACGTAATCTGCTCTTTCACAGGCATTGTACTCCCAGCAACGCTCTAAATAGTAATGCCTAGTTTTATAGATGTGGAAACTAAAGATTAAAGAATTAAGTAAATTGTTCACACCATCTAGTTAATATACAGGCCTGTCTGGGTTTCTTTGACTTTGATGTTTATATGCATCCTACATGAGTTATAATTTTTAAGATTTGTTTATATGTCATACATCAATTCAGAAAGTATCTCCTGTACTCCAGGAGTGTGCCAGGCATTCGGCAAAGACATATGAATGGAATAATGCTTTTTCATCTCTTTGTCTGAGTCACACCCACGTGTGTAATCCACTGGTTCTCAAGGAACTGTTTTGTGCCTTCTCCCTACCCGACCCTGGTCCCAGGATATTTATCATTTTTGGTTGTCATGACTGGAGAATTGGTGCTACTCACATTTGTGAGTGGAGTGTGTGGAGGCCAGCACGAATGCTGCTAAGCATCCTAAAACACAGGATAGAATTGTGTCCCCAGCTGTCAACAGGTCGAGGTCGAGAGGCCTAGAAACCAGGAAGGATGTCATTATATAGCATGCTTTAACTATATAATAAAATTGCTGAGAACATGTGGTGACTGAGACTCAATCTACTTCCCGTTCTGACCAGAGAGATACATGAGATTTCTGGTGGACAAGTTTTTAACAGGAATGGTAAGCTCTTTTCCAAATGCTAGAAGAATCCATAAACCAGGAGATGGAGTGTCATACCCGGACTGTACTTGTACTGCTTTGTGCCATCCTTGATAGTCTTTTATGTAAGCAACCGTGACTTCATCATCTTATAATCAGGGGCCTAACTCAGAGACAAGTTTTTGTTTTTTTGTTTTGTTTGTTTGTTTGTTTTTGGTATCTCAGAGTGCTACCAGTTGTCATCGCCACCTTCTCTACTAGTGTTTTATTTTAAAGTAAGAAAAACTTTAAATTCTCCTTTTCTCCATGAGAATGCGAGATAACTTACAAAAGTAAATACACTGTAAAAGAGGCAGTCGGACTCAGAAAGGAACTCTGTGTTTTGAGTGTCTACTGAGGACTAAACACTTTGTTAGGATACTTTTTTAAATCAATAATCCTATTTAAGGAGGTGATGATTTCAGATCTTTAGCTCCAAAGGAACCTTGAAGACAGTCACCCCTTGCAGATAGTCAGTCTCCCTTTCCCTGATAACCTGTAATCACTTGCTCTCCGCCAGGTGTTGCAGGGTCCAGGCATCCTGATGTTTCTGTGACTACCCTACTTTTATAAGGCTGTATTCTTATCATAGGAAGAAATTGGGTGTGATAACATAAACTGAACTTGAATTTTTTTTAATCACTCATGCTGATGAAGGCAGCATTTCCTTATCTTCTTTCATTAGCATGCTATATAATATTGTAATCCAGTATTCTCTAACAGCATGGGTCTATTCCTTTCTAGATCAATACTGAAGATTTTTTTAATAGTCATTTATGCTAGGTACCGACTATTCCTTTCTAGATCAATACTGGAGATTTTTTTAATAGTCATTTATGCTAGGTACCAACTGCATGTGATATGGTTCCCATTCAATTTAATTCAGCATACCTTTATTTGGACCAAATTATCTTCTAGACCTAGAATACCCAATGAGAAAAATAAGTCTCATTTTCAGTGAGTTTGTAGACTGACTGGGAAGACCTATATATGTTTTCAGCAGCTAGAAAATTGGTAAATCAGACAAAGCATATATCCTTTCTTAATCAATACTTTTTTAATCAATAATCCCATTTAAGGAGATCAAAAAGAGGTCATAATTGGTTAGAGTTTTTGGAAAAACTTTTTCAGTGAATTAAGACTTAGAGTTTTATTTCTCTCCAGTATGTTCTGAGTACATTGGGGTGACACTGTCTTTGTGTGTGTGTGTGTGCATGTGTGTGTGTGTATTTCTGTTTCTCCAAAAGAAAGAGAAATATGAATGTTCTGTGAAAATGATGGGATAGAGTATGAACGATATTTACAAATACCGAAGTTGTCATATTTGTCCCTTTTTTAAAGTAATATGATTTGACCATTAAAAAATGTTATGACTTTGCTATAATTCCTTTACATAATTCAACCCTTACATTTTCAAGAAATCTTTAAATCTATACCATCAAAGATGTCCTATTGGTTTATATCTGGAAGCATTTTAATCAAAACTGAAAAAAGTAAATATGACTAAAACTTAGAGGTTGTAGATGCTTCTTTCTTAAATTTTTTAGGTTGCCTCCTGGTCAGTATTACTAAGGTTATATAATAAAGCAGTTCTCTGAATTGGTGACGTCTTTAAATTTTTCTTTTTCATTAAAAAGATGTGAAGTAACAGTATTTTTTTGAAAGTAATGATACTTCATGGCTTAAATGTATGGGATTTCTACTGAAATTGCATATAACTTTAAAATGCATTTACAACCTAGGAGAATCTTGTAAATGATAAAGCTGTGTTTCATAATATTAATGACAAGCATGTTAAAAGTGGAACAATTTCTATTTCATGAATGCATTTTAATCTTTTATTTGCTATAGGGAACATTGCTGTGTTCTCTAACTTTGCTCACTCAGTCATAAAGCTCCCTGATAACTGTATCCCTAATTAATACCACAGGTTGATTCATCAGAATTTTTTAGTATATTTATTCAAGAGTGCAAAAAGCCAGTTAAGCCAGAAAAGCATAATGACTGAAATGTAATAGATGTTTATTTCAGTTTAGGTTGGAGTCATCCTTTTATCATGACAATATGACCAGTCATTTTGTCTTCTTTTGTGTTAGAGTTTGGCAGTATTGCAAGACTGTTGCATGAAATCAGGAGAGGAGAAAATAGGGCCAAGCTGTCTTTGTTCTCTAGCAACATTATTTTTGGTCTCAGGGTTATTGACAGCTGCCAGTATTGGGGTAGAAATCTACTCAGACTTTCTTACACAAATTTCAGAATCCTAAGAAAACAGACATTTGATCCAAGCTATCATTTAGTTGAGAACAATTTAATGATTGAGGAGTTTTGTAAAACATATCTTCAGGAATCTGCCCCCCAAATCTCTGAAGTCAGGCTGTCACAGTGCTTGTTTGTGACAAGTTTTTAGCTTGAATAGAAAAAGTCTCACCCATAGTTCTGGTCTCTAGTCATCCTTCCAGGGCTTGATAGAAACTGACTAGGGCTTTGGTAGGGCCTACATTCCTGGTTCTTTTGTGAATTTCTTCTTCCCAAATCCTGGCATTTTTCAGATGCCGTTTCTCCGAGATATCTCCATTGATATTTCTTAATATCATTTAAACATTCAATTTAAATGGAAAGCATTAGTTATCAATATTAATGATATTCTTCTTCCATGATATGAACATTTTTACTTTCACTTACTATCTTCTGAATACATCTTATTTGTTGTTTCCTAAATATTGAAAGGATCAATAAGGAAACTGCTTCCTCCAGACTTGGAGTTACAAAACCTAAGGGCTAAAACTGGAAATCAGGAGCACAGAGGCTGCCAAGGATTCTGGTCAAGAATCAGGTATCCAAGGGAACAAGGGAGCAGGATCCAATCAGGAACAGGGTTACCTATTAGAACCATAAACTTTGAGATCCAGATAGACCTATAGTAAGAGCCAGTGGGTAAGACATGAACCAAAGTCCCAAACAAAACTAAGTTTAGAGGCAGAAGTGAAAGGAGGACAAAGACAGCAACTTGTTGAAGGTGGGATGCCAGCCACTCTATGCAGTCCTGCTGACAGCATGGTGCCAGCTGCATAGCTGAGGCCCAAGGAAGCCCAGACCTAAAGTGCATCCATGTGGGGGCTAAAATACTGACTTGCATATTAGCCAAAGATATTAAAGACACCATTCAAATGTTATGGTTAGTACAGAATGAAGAAGTCAAACCTAAACTCTGTCTAGATAATGGTACTTTATGGAAGAACCAGAGGCCTAATGAATTTCATAAGAGCAGAAATATAGGGCACTCCCTGCTTCCCAGGAATGTTAAATGGAATCAGTGCATGGTAATTTTCTGCCTTCCCTAAAGCCATAGTCTGAAAACTGATGAGACGTTGATGGGCCAGCTTTAATCATATAATTATTTTAATATCTTTTTTGAATAAATATTTTTAGGCATTGCTTAAAATCTCTGGATTTTACCCTTCTTAATGGAAGTTCTGTGTTTTGTCCTTTGCTTAGGGCTTTGCCACATTAATTCGAGAATGGCCCGGAGATCTCTACAACAATTCTGTAATAGTTCAAGCAGTTCGTGATCATCTGAAGAAAGATAGTCAGAATGGGACCTTACTAAAAATCCTGGCAGAATTGTAAGTTTACTTTAATGCTCTTTTTTTCCAAATCAAAGTACATGTAATTTTTTTCATATTTTAGGTTTGACAAATTCTTAGTGGGGAGGATAGAGAAGGAACAGGGAGTCTTTTGTGTCATTTTCCTGTATTCACTATTACTAAATGCTTGCAGAAACCTCCAATGAACAACTGAAAAGTAAGGAAAATATGTGACAGTGTATACTTAGAATATTATCTGTTTCACAGAGGAGGGGAACTGTAGTCATAACAGAGGCAATGGTTGAGGGCAGAGAGTGCTGAGTGGCAAGACTTCTCCAGCTACTCTGTTTCCCAGTGAGTGAGGCCCTGGATTCTGTATACTTAGATCTGTATATCAATTAATCTCTCAAACCTTAGACTTCTTATCAGTAGATCTCAGATAACAGTTCTTTATGGGATGGTTTTAAACCTTAAAATGAGATGTCATCATCAGGGTGTGAGCATAATGCCAATTGCTGTGAGCTATCATGACTCAAAAAATGGAAGCTTTGTTAAATATTTTTCACATTTATTAGGTACTTCTGAAATTGGGTAACAAAACAATAATTAATTAAACTTACAAATGGGAACAGCTGGCCCTTTAAACCCAGCTATACCTTAGGTTTATCCCAGCCTTTGCAAGCAGTAGCTAGAACACGCTAACCTTAAGAGGAGGCAAAAACAGGCCGGGCATGGCGGCGTGTGCCTGTAGGTGGCAGCCTAGCAAGCCACAGCCAGGGCCAGGGATTGCTGGAATCCTGCTGGGGCCACATAGCGAGACCTAGTCCCCAAAAAATAGCTGGGTGCAGTGGCGTGCATCTGTAATCCCAGCTACCTGGGAAGCTGAGGCTGGGGATTGCTTAAATCCATGGTACTCTGGATTTAATGTTGGAGAAATTGACTTGTGTAAGCTGACTTGGAAATTTGGTAGTTGAGAACTTGGTTTAACTCTGAAATTGTGAAACTTGGAAATTGTCTGGAGACCTGAAGAGAACTTGCTGCGTTGCTGTTTTTTGCCCTGAGAAGTCTGAAGTGGTTGCTGCTGTTGTATTGAGTGAGTGCCTGTGGAACCACAGGCAATGTGAGCCTGTGGTTCCACAGGCAAAAATAGCGAGACCCTAGTCTCCAAAAAAAAAAAAAAAAAATGGAGGCAAAAAGAGATTTACTCATTAAAAAGGTCAAATAAACAAAAGTCACTGAGGGTACAAGGGCCCCCCTTTGATTATCTTACCAACCAGTTCAGTCTCTAGTCTAAAAACTGCACATGGCTCCTTAACCATGTACATCCACAAAATGGTGACTGTCCCATCTTCAAGCCAAATAGAGGAACCAAGAAGGCACTGTCACTCTTTCTTCCAAAGTCACAGCTATTCACGTCAAGCCCAATGTAGAAATCAAGATGGCATCATTGCTCCTTCTTCAGAAGCCAGAGGTTCATATCCAATGAGGAAACCATTATGGCATCTTCAGTTCTTCTCTAAAAGGCACAGGTTCAGCGTTTTTTCAGCTTCAATTCTAAAGTGGCCCAAAACCAACAAGACTCACTCAATACAACAGCAGCAACCACTTCAGACTTCTCAGGGTAAAAACAGCAACGCAGCAAGTTCTCTTCAGGTCTCCAGACAATTTCCAAGCTTCACAATTTCAGAGTTAAACCAAGTTCTCAACTACCAAATTTCCAAGTCAGCTTACACAAGTCAATTTCTCCAACATGCTTCGCCTGGCTCCTTACTGGTCTATGCTAGGGCTGGAAGTCACAGCGTGCCCTGCTGCTGCACATGGCAGTGTCAGCTCCAAGGCCTCCCTGCTCCTCTGCTCACTCCCTTCTCTCCATACCTTTCTCTCCCTTTCTTTGTCTTTCCCTCCTTAAATCACCTCAAATTGATCCTATCGTGAGAAGGCTTGGCTTTCCTTCTCCAAGTCTTCGCCCACCAGGACACAATGGCTGCCATTCTAATGCAGCACCACTGTTGCTGGGGACCACAGTCCCCCAGTTTTACCACAGCACCCCTATCACTTTCAGTG
Source organism: Uropsilus gracilis (assembly GCA_004024945.1). NCBI lineage: Eukaryota > Metazoa > Chordata > Mammalia > Eulipotyphla > Talpidae > Uropsilus > Uropsilus gracilis. Next base: position 6,925 of record PVHY01014944.1, on the reverse strand, counting down.
ACCCAGATTTCAGGCCTTGTGCCTGTGACACAGAAGATATCCTCAGTGCCTGTATACCCACCCCACACCCCAACCCACTTATCTAGTAAAACAAGATTATCTCAGAAAGACTATTTCTACCTCAGCCCTTAAGCCTTAGCCCTTGGGCATTCGGGTGCCCTTTCTTCATCTTTCTTTCTGTTGCCCAAGACTAAGAAATGACTTCGAATTCAGGACTGTTTTAGACTTTTCACAGAGAAGTCCTTTTTGTGTCATTCTATACAGAAATGCTAATCATTTTCTAGAAACATTGTCCTAGATGTTCCTTAGTTATTATAATACTAATAATTTGCTAATTATACTAATAATGCTAATTTAAATGCTAATTTAAACTAATTCATTTACTAATTATATTATTTTACCTATAATACTAATAATTCTAATTATTAAGTAATAACTACTGATAATTCTATGGTAATAATCCTTTAATAAAAATGAATTAACTACTGTTTCAGTTCTATTGATTTTAGGAACTGACTTAAAGCATTACTATAATACTGTTTCTTTACAAATAAGTTTTTGGATTATAACCTGTTTCTCCGTTGAACATTGTAAGAATTTTAAATAATTTTTTATTACTAATATAAAAATTTCTTTCTATGTCAAAGCTTCTTTGGCTAGTTTATGGATTTCTATAAAATAGCTTATATAGAGTTTTATAAAACAAACTTTGAGGCTGTGTTCCCAGTAAGGAAAATTTTTATTACTTTGAATATTATAAGTTTTGGTGAGATGGGAGGCAAGATTCTGAGAAAGAAGTATTTATTGATCACAAGGAATAGTTTTCAAATAAAGTTAACTTCTCTCTCTAAAGAAGGCTTTCAGTTTTTTAAATTTTGTCAAAATGTTTTGTGTGTGTGTGTGTTTAATCAGAAATATTGATAAACATTAGTGTAAAAATTTTTGTTTTACCAGATACACCTATGACAAAAACTATGGCAATGCCCTGGAAATATATTTAACATTAAGGCATAAGGATATTTTCCAGTTGATCCACAAGCATAATCTTTTCAGTTCTATCAAGGATAAAATTGTTTTATTAATGGACTTTGATTCAGAGGTAATGTATTTCTTGTTTAAATAATAGGTCATTTTACGGTTACAAATTTTTAATAATGAGCCATGTTCAAATGCTGGGTTAGTTAATAAATTATGAAATTTGACTGATGTTGATCGTGTTCAGAACACTCTGATCCTCACTAGATGTCATTTTGATAGTTAACATTTGAGAGTGTTTTCCTTGATGTAGTTACATGTAAAACTAATCATAACTTAACTTTAAAAGTCATATGAGTATGCATTTAAAGTAATGTTTTAATAAAATACATCTTAGAGATAAGTTAGCCATATGCTTTGGTTCATTCAATCCTCTGTGTTTCTCAGAATTAACGTTTTAAGTAAACTTTTGTTTCAAACCAATTTTATTCCTTGGCATTCACAAATTTAGCAAGTAGAGTTCCCTTTGTTTTTATAATGCTCTGGTACAGACATGTGAGTGTATTCTTTAAGACAAGTTTGGAAATTGAGTTGTTTGACTAATAAGGTTACCCAGCTTCCATAGCCCAGTGACTTTTGCAAAGTGCTAGACACTGTGTATGGGAGTGTATTTTTAAAAGGCAGTGAACAACAAGCACTGGTGTTGGAAATAAAGAGGTTCATAGAACATAACTGATACCAGGCAGTAAAGGGCACTAAAACTGGCCCAATAGACTGTGCCTGGCATTTTACCTGTCATTGTTTGAGTTCTTACCCACACATACAAAAGCAAAACCACTCAGGTTCAAGAAAAAAATATATTGAGATTTCTTTAACAAATAAGGAAAACAGTCACTGAGACCTCAAGTAGCCAGTTATCTCATCCCAGTTTTTGTCCAGTGTTTTTGAAATCCGAATCAAAAGTCAGCCAAGATGGCCTGTTCCCACCACTCAAAACCTGGAACAAGTATCCCCAACAAAAGGGCCACTAACTACCTGGAACACATATCCTGAAGAAAAGTTAGTGGCATCTTCAACCGTGTTCACCTCTCCCCATCTCTGGGAGGCCTACGTCTTCTATTTAAAAGATAGGCATGGTGGGGCTAGATTCAATGATCCCCAGACAGGCTGCTCTCCCACAATGACTGCCTCCTTTCTTCTCTCTCTCTTTGGTGCTGCTTCTGCAGTTTCTTATATCCCTATCAAAGTCTTTATTCCAACTACTTTTTCTTGCCCTCAGGGCTTATCTCACCTGGTGCTATTTCTCCTCAACTGCACCCCTTTCTCTCTCCTGGGAGGTGTCACCTGTAACAGCCTTTAGTTTCAGTCTTACCTTTCAAGCCCCAATTACACAATGACTTTTATTTGGATAGTTGAGATTTTAGATAGTTAGAGAGTAGAACCCATTAGATTCCATAAGTGTTGCTTACATTTTTTCAAATAATTTTTTTGTTATTTCTGTTATTTACTTCTATTACTTAGGGCTCCTGTGGCAATCTTAATCTTCCAGAGGTTAAACTTAATTTAAATAAAAACTTCATCTACCTCTCCTTTTTTTCCTGAAAGATGTCTTAAGCCCATTTTTCATACTGAATGAATCAAGTCTTTAGTACTTACTGATCTGAAAATAGTGAATATCCAGAAAGATTCACATGCAGAGGTTCTGCTTCTCTGTCAGATGATTAAGTGGATGAGACAGTCTTATAAAAATTAATTACATTTCCATATATCCTTTCTCCCCTCATGCCCACCCCATCTCCCATATATGTCTCGAGAGTCTGGTTTTACATAGGGAGCTATGGAGAAAAGATGAATGAAATGAAACTAATTCTTATTCAAGAGGATAAACTAATAAAATTAAGGAAGTCATAAAACATTTTGCTGAAAAAGTAATGTAAGGATTATCTCTTCTAACATCCTTCCATATTTCTGAGGAAAATATCTGGGTGAGACAGAAGTAGTCTGTGTAGCAGTAGTCAAGAAACTGACCCAGCTATTCTTTCTGAGGCTAACTTAGGATGACTACCTTCCCATTACCTCTTGCTATGAACACTTCTAATTTGTGTTTTGTGGATGTTAAGGTAACTAAAATAAATTGTAGAAATCCATAGACTATCTCATTAGGAAACTTCATGTATCTTGTCTTTCTTTTTTTTTTTTCGGACTCTTATCTTTCTCGCCACATAAGAGCAGCTCCTTATATTTGTGTCATGTAGAGCGAGGTTGGATGGTCCAAAGAAAAAGCTCAGTTTTGCAGTACTAGGAACAGCTATGATATTCATAAGTGTTGAAGGTAATGTGAAAATACCTTCGCTATCAGAGTCTCTGTGTGTGTAGTAAAGATGTTTTATACTTAGTGAGTTATAACAAAACACCATTTAGTATTATGCAAAGCACACTGAGGCACATTTTAAAATTCATTCTTTTGTAACTGTTGATTAAGGACCATTTAAAGCTGGGAATCTCCTAAAGATGGAAAGTAAGCCCTTCACCTTTTACTGTGTTTGCATGTATAAAACGTCTTCAGTTGTCTATGACAAATTTCATTGACTGGTTTTTGTTTTCAGAAAGCTGTTGACATGCTTTTGGACAATGAAGATAAAATTTCAGTGAGTGTCTTTTGTTTTTCCTATGTGTTACCAGTTGACCATCTGGGATCATTATTGCATGAAGAATAGAGATGATTATTATGAATAGAGATGATTATGATTATTATGATTATGATTACTATGTTTGTGTTCTCTTAACTGTTCAAATATTTCTTTTTTCTCCAGATTAAAAAGGTAGTGGAAGAATTAGAAAACAGACCAGAGTTACAGCATGTGGTAAGCATGACTGAGGTATTCTTTTGCCATTTTGATTAAATAATGTGACAAGTCAACTTTCAGTATTCCTGTGAGAATATTGGAGTAAACTTCAGGCTACAATGCAGATTGGAGGTTTGACTCCCAAATATTCTGTAATTACTAAAATGTAGTGTGTACTCTGAATTTTGGGCTGAAATATAGATGAGATACTTCAACGCTGACTCACACTGGAATTGTGATTTAAATAAAAAGTTATAATCATTTTTATGTTGTCAAACTGAGCCTCGTGAGTAAACACCTTCCTCCCCTAGTTACCACTTCATATAATAAGATCATAAATTATAACAGAAAACCAGTGCCCCAACATATGCCCTCAGATCACAAGTTTTGCTTCCAAGGAAAAGCCACACATAGCTATTCTATGTTCGGAAAGGTAGAGTAGTCACAGATAACAGCCACCTTTTTTGGTTCTTCACCCTGACACTAGCAAATCTCATTTCTCTTGTGTAGTTGTGCTGTGAAAGCCTGTTATTCTAGACTATCTTTAGGGGGCTACCTTAATTCTCTGCATTGCTCCCATTGTGGGAATGTATGTCTTTTCCACATCCTTTAAAGAGTATGTCTTTTCCACATCCTTTAAAAATTGGATAGGAAAAACTTAAGCGAAAATTGGAATTTACCATGCGTATACATGGACTTATGTGAGAAGGAGCACTCTTGTGTCTTTGCCCACCTCATTATACCCAAGGAGAAGGCTCTGTAAGTAGAGTATTTAGAAGTCAATTTTATGCATTGAAGCTTTTGAAAATTCCAGGATGGGAATGTGATATACTTTGATTTTTCTCTCAAGGGTTGTCCAGATGGTAGTGGTATATTGTTCGTAATTGGAAATCTCCAGATTATCTGCTTACCCAGGCAAGGCACCACTCTGCCAGCCACCTTGGTGTTTGTTGATAAGGCAATGATTCCAACCTACTTAAGTCACAAGACAGAATTATGGGCAGTAGGTATCTGTGTGACAGTATAATTAGTGCATGGTGAAACAGAGAGAGCTTGTACTGAAACAGCTTGGCTTCCCTTTCAGGCTCTGAACTGTCTCTATCATTTTGCCTGGACAGATGTAACAGAGCCTTCCCCTTCTGTTTGTGCCTCTGGAGTCATCCTGCACGTTGACTCCCATGCCAGTGGGCAGAGCACAGCCTTCCTCAAACCACATTGAGTTCTGGCTGACTCCTCTTAACCCTTTTCTTGCCTTAAGGGTTACCCCAGGAGTGGTTTCTCAACATGCACATTGCCTGGATAAACTTATTTAGCGATTATGCTCAGTATCTGTCAACCATCAGCTGTCTTACCACAATGACAGCTTCAGGAGCAGGTGAAGCTCTGTTTCTTATAAATCAGTCCACTCAAGGTGTGAATACTTTTTCTGTGTTAGTGTGATTAGGTCTCCTGGAGAGGAATGTTCGTTTACATTTAACATTAACTGAGCATTGAACATTGATCGCTGAATTCTGTGTAAGAGATTGACAGACTTAATCTTGCCTCTAAGTAGAAAATGAATTTACTCACTTCCTTTGAGGTTCATTAACCTTTCCAAATGGCTTATGGTGATGAATCAGTTTTGAAAATTGATGCAGAACACCAGTACTCTTCTGAATTTTTGCTTTTTGAAGTTACTAGAATGGGCAGCATTTTATTGCAAACAGAGCTCAAGAGGACTAAACAGAGAGGAAATGGAGAATATATGATGTTTAACTTAGTGCTTGCTGCTTGAGATTTCAAGACCATAATTCTATCCTATGACACTATCCCTTTTTATATAAAAAAATGAACATTTTTATGATCTAAAGAGGCCGCTAACCAAGCATTTTATTACTCAGGTAAAGCAGAGAATGTTTACAAAAAGAACAGTTTTCTATGATTAACATTTTTGTAATGCTTAGGATATACCAGATCTGGTTCTGAGTAATTTACAAATGGTGTAACTCATCCAATCCTCACAGCATCCCGATAGGAGTTTTGGAGGTAGAAGAACTCAGTCACAGAGAACTTAGTGACTTAGTTCACCTAAATTTTAAGTAGTACAGCAGTCAGGTCACTTGGGGCCATGCTCGGGAGTGTATCAGAATTTCCTTGCTCTCTCAAAGCCGTTCTCCTTCCACTTCTTTATCTAGTCAGTTGTACCAGAAACTGTATTTTCCCTCGCCTCTCCAGGGAGGCTACTTAGGACTAAAAGTAGCAATGTTATACAGATAATGCTGCTTTTTATTTCAATAACCATGACTTATTCCATTATTCTTTTTAGTATCTACACAAACTTTTCAAGAGAGACCATCATAAGGGGCAGCGCTATCATGAAAAACAAATCAGCCTATATGCTGAATACGATCGTCCAAACTTGCTTCCATTTCTCCGAGACAGCACCCATTGCCCTCTTGAAAAAGTAAGTCTAAGGCTGCCCCACTCACATGCTTCAAGTGAAGAAGTTGTCACTGTTGGTCAGTTGTTCATTCATCATTCTCATTTTCTATTGCTGGTCACCCATCCCTGCTTGAGAGGAAAATAGTTACTCTCAAAGAAATAGGTTTGCCAGGGCATTCTGATGAGAAGTGGGTCCTGTTGGGTTGGGGAGGAGCCCAGGCATTTCTCTATGTTTAATTGGAATGAAGGTTTCTTCCAGGGTCTAGGCCTCAAATAATCAATAAGAAAGCATGATAAGTTTACCAAAATCAGAATGGGAGGATAAGAGGGCTCTTGTCTTAGAGACAACCGGGTACACAAGCTGTCCAAGTCAGAGGACTTGCCCCTAGTAGGTGCTCAAGTGGCTAACTTCTGTTCTGCCTTCTGTCTGCTTTAACAACCACTTTATGTGTTTCTGTATTTCCTGGTCATAGCATGTTTCTTATAGTTAGAATAAGCACACCTAGTTAGTATCCTTTTCCCACCAAATTCTTCAAGGCCAAGAAGAAGGCTATCTCACTCAATTTAGTAAACCTAGTAGCCACACATAGCAAACACTTAGTCAATGTCTGTGTCATGGGATGGATGGATGGATGGATGGATGGATGGATGGATGGATGGATGGATGGATGGATGGATGGATG
>PVHY01014943.1:0-37155 GCA_004024945.1 Uropsilus gracilis | reverse complement strand
TAAAGCCTTGATTTCCATATTTATCCCATACACTGCTTCCAGAAAAATATACTATGTTTAGTATCTCACTCTAGATGATGAAGAGACTGTCTCAGGAAATCAGGCTCTGAGGAGAGGTGGTCTCAATGTTTACACAAAGAGGAAGACTAGAAGCTCCCACGTCCCCTGAATCTCCCAGACTGGCCCTCATGAGGGGTCCCTGAAGCTGAGCCATGTGGCCCAAGCTGACCACAGCCCCGTTCCCCTAGATTCTCACACCCTGGGGTCTTTCTTTTGACATTCACTAGATTGAATCTTTCCTTACTGAGCTCAATCTCTTTCTTGCAATTTTGTTAAACATTTTGAGAATTTGTTCCTCAGCACATGGCCCATTTTCTCATCTGTATGACTTGTGTACATTGGATTAATCTGATGACTAATGTTTCTTCGGTCCTGAGCTGACACCCACTTCCTTACACTAACCCTAGGACTAGCTCTTCCTGGGATCAATAACAAATTACTCAGTGGTAGAACCTGGCCATTTGATTCTCCAGGTTTATTTTGAAGGAAGTTAAAGGAAAGGACCATGAATGATATTAAACATGATGTGGGACCTGGTACTGCCTGGAGGGAAAGAAGGGGCTCAGGACTCAGGCTAGAGCTTGAGTTTTCAACTTCAGCCCAGAGGCCCTGCCTGGTAGTTGGCCTTTACCATCAGGATTAACAGGGGCCAGCAAGGGCTGCAACTGGAAAGGCAAGTTTTAACTCTATTGTGTCCTGGTTATAGTCCAGTAACTGCTTCCTGAGCTGCTTCTAAGTGGGATCTGAGGGAAGAGGTGATCCAATATCTATAGTGTCTCAGTAAATCCTTTTCTAGATATGATCATTATATCTCCCAACCTTAAACCACTACAGAGCAGGGACAGAGTCAGGGGCAAGAATCTGATGACTGAGAAGGAACAAGAAAATCTGAGCACCAATAAGTGATCCCAGCTCTGCCCATGAAGTCCAAGTGGAGGAGTAACTGATCGTGTGTATTTGAAGTAGCCCTCTTCCCACACAGCAAAGAAGGCAAATCTGGAGTTTCCTCTGCCATCCACACCATGGTTCCCACACAGGAAAGAAGAAAAGAAGAGGTATCCAGAGACTGGCCCGATTTTCAAGTTTTTGTCCAAACCCAAGCCGTCCCTGACTTAGAACATATCTGTCAAAGAGTTTAAACCGCCAGGTAAGTTTAACTGCGCAGGGATACAGACCCAGATCTGCTGACCCAGATCAGAGGATGGTCAGCAGATGTAGGAAGCAGATTTGTGTTGATGCCCCTGCCTCCTCTGAGGTGGGGGAGGGTATAAGAGAGAGCTGGGTGAGTCAGTCTCAGCTTGGAGTGTTAGAAAGCAGAGCACTTGGCTTGTCTCCACCATGGCCTGGGCTGTGCTCTTCCTCTCCCTCTTCAATCAGGCCACAGGTAAGGACCGCAAGGAACATCTGTGCTGACACTTTCATTCCTCCTCAGTCTCAAGTGGAACAAGTAGTTTGTTCCACTGAGTTTTCTTTTTCTACTTTCAGGATCCTGGGCCCAGTTTTGATATGTTATGTTTGCACAAAAGAATTTTTGATGCCTCTTCGCCTTCCTCCTTTAACCATGGACTATTTAAATCTATGTCATATGGTCCCTAAGGTACCTTAGTGTTTTCAACAGCCACACTCTGTGGTAAAGGAACAGAAATGCATAGCCTCCCAGTCCTGCAGGTCATCAGATCATACATAAACCCACCAGTAATGAAATACTTCCCAAAGGGGATGAATCCTTACTTCCCCCTAATCAGGAGTTTGCTGGGAACCTTTAGAAATTTCTTGACTTACAAATGTCTCACTTTTCAGTCTCTGCCTTGGACTTGATGTGGCCTTTCCTGTCTTGTGTGTTTGAATTTCTTCTTTTATTAGGCTCTTAGTCATACTGGATTAGGGTCCAAACTAACTGGGTGCTACTATATCTTACTTTGACTATACCACTAAAATACTATTTCCAGACTAGTTCTCATTACCTGGATATCATGATAGAATTAAGCATTTTTGTTTGTCTCTCTCTCTTTTTTTTTTTGTTTTTTGACAGGCAGTTCATCTGAAAACACTCAGTATTTGGGGAAAAGATCTAAATATTTCCTTCGTTTTCTTCTAGCTCAATTCTATAACAATCTGAGTACATTCTTTTTTGAGATTATCATGTTTATAAAATTTTGAACATTAATTTTATTGCTTCAGATACATTCTCATCTGATGGCTTCGTCTTGTGAATCAACAAAAGTATATATGTTAGTTATTGTCTATAATGGTAATTATATTCACTTGGATCAAGATGGTGCTCAAAACTTTCATCTCATTTTAATTTTTCTATAATTGTGATCTCATTGACTGAGAGTGGAATGATGAAGTCTTCTCATATATTTTAGATCTGCCCATCACTTATTTCAGTCTTTTATTTCCATAGGATTGAAATTGTTATCTTAAATCTATATCATTTAGGAACAGTTTTCATGTGATGATATAAAACTTGCTCACTACATAATATTTTTCTTTTAGCTGGTAATTTTTCAGCCTAGTATGTTCATTTATTAAATAGTATTATATTAGTTTTGCTAATTATGTTATATCAAATTTAACTTATTTTTAAAATTTTATTAGTTTTGCTGGCTTTTGGTTAGTTTGTTTTCTTTATTGGTAAGTGGGTTTATGATATACTTTGTACTAGAAATTTACTATGTGCTTTTCTGAGTCCTCTTCAGTTTTTGTAATAAAGCTAAAGAAAAAGGGACCATGACTTGGAGGGCACCAGTAGTCAAAAGGACTGTTACCCTGGGAGTGAGAGAACCAGGAGCTGAGAGAGGACAGTGCAGGGATTTCCAGTTCCACTCTGTTGCACCTATGGGACTTGGCATCCATCAAAAAGGGCCACCAGGGGGCAGCATTGGCCTGAATTTCAGGATGGCCAATGTGGTGTTTTATCCTCAGCTGTTTGAAGTTCCAAGAGTTCGTTCTCCCTGACCTCTTTCGAGGAAGAATCAGCATCTGGTATCCCACATCTGCTGTGCTGTATTGAGCTCAGACCATGGGAAACAGAAGGATAATAGGAAAAATCACTGTTTGTTTGCTGTTACATCAAAAGCAGGTGTCTTTTCCAAGTGCCTTAGGTATTTCATTTTCCTAAGGATTCAAAGAGCTGCTCCCTTGGGTGTTCTAAGGTTTATTTCAGTATTAGAGGAGAAAGAGTGCTATGTGTTTTCAAATGGGATGATAATATTTTAATAGTACTCAGAATTAGAAATTTAAGCTAGTTTCAATAGCACAAATTAGAAATTAGAAGAGAGTATTAAAGAATCATTTTACCAATTTCAAAGAGAGGAATATATTTTCACCAAGGTTGTGGAACTCCACTGTCCAGAATTGGAGAAGTTGGTTTATCTTGTTCCAGAAGCAGTGACCTGGGAGAAAAATGCAAGAAAATTGAAAGGAACAATCTGTGACCCAGAACCTGAATTGAAGAAACAGGAAACAGATTTGCATAGAGTCCCTTCCTTGTCTTAGGCAGGGAGAGAGGATAAGAGCGATCTGGAGAGCCAGACTCAGAGCTGGAGTGTCAGAGGCAGCACTCTGGGGTATTTCCACCATGGTCTGCACTGTGCTCCTCCTCTCTCTCCTCACTCAGGCTACAGGTGAGACCTCCAGGAAAGAAACTCTGAGGACACCAGGACTGATGCTTTCTCTCCTGCTCAGGCTTTCATGGGCCCAGATGCAACTCACCTGAGTGTGTTTTCCTCTTTGCAGGTTCCTGGGCTCAGTCTGCGCTGACTCAGCCTCCCTCAGTATCGGGGGCTCAGGGACAGTCAGTCACCATCTCCTGTGCTGGGACCAGCAGTGACATTGGGTATGGTAACTATGCTTCCTGGTACCAGCAGCTCCCAGGCACCACCCCAACACTCCTGATTTACAATACCGTTTCTCGACCTTCCCGAATCCCTGATCGCTTCTCTGGATCCAAGTCAGGCAACACGGCCACATTGACCATCTCTGATCTGAAGCCTGAGGATGAGGCTGATTATTACTGTGCCTCATATAGGAGTGGTAATACTCTCCACAGTGGTGCAAGTTCATGGGGAAGTGAGACAAGAACCTGCCTTTTAGGCTGGGCACGGTGGCTCGTGCCTGTAAGCTTCAGCCTATGAAGTGGCCGGGGCTAGGGATTGTGGTTCGAGTCCCGCCTGTGGCCTGTAGTGTAGCGAGACCTAGTTCCAAAAAAATAGCTGGGTGTGGTGGTGCACGCCTGTAATCCCAGCTATCTGGGAAGCTGAGGCTGGGGATTGCTTGAGTCCGTAGTACTCGGGGCAACATGAGCCTGTGGTTCCACGGGCAAAAAAAGCCAGACCTAGTCTCCAAAAAAAAAAAAAAAAAAAAAAAAAAGAACCTGTCTTGTGCTCACAGGCTCTCTCCCTGCTCTGAACAAGCTTCTCCATCTTGTGCTGAAGGGCTTCCTGCTGTGTGGCCTTGGGAATGTCCTTCTCTCTCAGTCTCTCCTCTTTCACAGTGAAGAGCAGAAGATAAGGGATCCAAAGAACTGGACATTGGTCTTGTTGAATGTGAGCCAGGTACTAAGTTTCTAACAAGAATGTCAGATGTGAAAACTACAAATGTTTGAACCTGCTCAGCGTGCTCACTAGAAATAATCCATGAAAACTTCTCTCAGAGAAGAGATTTTTCCTTGTCTGACTGTGACATTGGGGCAAAGCACATATCACATCCACCTTACACAGTCCAGAATGTACAAGAATCCAGGACAGACCCACACAAGCAATGCATGAGGGACTCAAATCTCTGACAAGTGAGGCACTTTCTTTTTGGCTGTCTGGGAGTTGCTTATGGGGGCTGATGCCCCCACCAACTTGGGACTTTTTCTCTGCCCCAAATGGGGAAGATTTCAGAGACACAGTTGGGGTACTGACTTTGGTGTGATGGCCAGAGAAACTGTCGCTCTCTAAAGCACTACACACACATCCCTGAGACTGGATACAAACAGGCAGCTAAAGTAGCAAAGGGAAGAGATCAATATTTAAACTCATCACTCCCTGTGTCCTTCCCACCCACATGTGCAACTGCAAGACAGATCAGGTTTTAGGGAAGACAGAAACAGTATTTATTTACAAATAGAGGAGCAAGAGGCAACAAGTGGCCTCTTGTCTTGCCCCAGTTATGGTTCAGTTCCAAAATTCCTTAGTAAAGTTCACAGTAGTCCCAAGACACATGTGTTCCAAGATGGCATCTTCCTCTTCTTCAAGCCTGAAGCAGGAATTTCAAACAGAGCATAAGGCCAACGTTGGCCTAAACCTAAAGAAGGTATTCAACACTTAGGTCCAGTTTTCCAGTAAGCTGCCTTCACTTTGGAGGTACACATTTTCCAAGTCTTTTCGCAGTCCAAAACTCACTCCCCATTCCTCCTTTCAGCAGGCAACCTTTCTTTCCTCCAGCTGGACTCCTCCCACACCGCACTTTCCCACTTACCCTCAAGGCTTGCAATGCCATTTCACCATTTTTCTTACTGGTAGACTGTAATGGTGTCCTTCTATTTAGCTGCATCTCTGTGTCATTCTCACCTAATCTGGTCACCATCTCCATTAAGGTTACTTAAGTGGCTCCATTTTTTTGTCTATCGTTTTCTCCCCTTCCATTCACTGTTTGATCTCTCCCTCTTTTCTCTGGTCTACCTCTCTACTATCTGCGACTCTGAATTTTTTTTGCCTTTTTTTGGACAGACGACAGCCATTTCACCAACTTTGTCTCACTGTTCCTTACAGTCCATTACAAATTACTGGACTCCCATCTGCCTTCTAAAAACAATTAGCATGACAGCCAACTTTGAAAGAGACAGATGGCAGGATTCTGATCTCCCACTCTCTGGGTGACTTTCTTGTGGCTGATTCCTTACTTTTTCTATCATCTATAGACTCTGGGGGTGCAGAGGGTACTCTAAGCTAAGTTCCTTAGGACTCTCGACATCCAAGTTGATGCAGTGGCATAGTACAGATGTCCTGCTAGGCTGGCACTTATGTGTGAGTCATGGACATCTCACCATAAAGGATGTGTGGTGAAAAGGGATCCTCATCTCCTTGGTCCTTCTGTGTCATGAGGCAGACTTCAGAGTTTAACACATCAGTTTCTGACTTGTGAGGCATTGAATGGTCTTGTAAGGATCTTAGGACAACAGGAAGCCTTGTCCCTGGTGCCCATCACATCACTGCCAATAGTCAAGGTAGGGGAACTTGAGTTTTACACTTTGACAGGATTTCACTATTTCCTGATTGTACCAGTCTGCTCCAAGCCCTTAGCTGATCTGAGGATGTATTTTTAATATGATAATTTGATGTTTGGTATTTACCTGCTGGGAATTGTTCACCCAGGAGAGTACAGTGAAAGTAAATATTAAGTCCGGGTTATCACATGCTCGTTAGTCCTGAATGTGATACTTATTTTCTTTGTCTAGTGGACAGGCATAATTGGAAATTGAGTCCTGGGTGTCTGGCAGTAATGTGAGTACAGTCCCTGCTTTTCATATTTTTTTTCCAAATGACAAGGGTTTCTTATCATACGCTAGCATTTAATATAAGTATCCTTTATAGGAGACCTAGACAACAAAGGAGACACTGGTATTTTCCCACAAATTCGAGTTCCCCCCACCTACTGTCCAGTGTGAAGGACAGCTAGGTTTACAATTTCAGGTCACACTGGCAGGCACATTAATTCTGGGCAAACCCCATGGGGGTCAGTACACTGCCCACAGTTAGCACTCCCCAACATGTTGGGACACCACCCCAGGAAGGAGAGGGTGGAAGACACCACTGTCTTCAGTATAGAGGAGCAACCTCCTCCATTGTAGAAAGGGACAGTCCACTTTACTGTGTTCTGAAGCACAGGGACAAATTTGACTCTGAATCCTTGAAACTGAAATGAGTTATTTTTTATTGCAGGCAAGTTTGGCCACAATATGACTTCATGGATGGGGACTCCTGGCTTCCTGAAGCAAGTGCACATTCATATACAATCTATAAGCTGGAATTATTTTGTTGGAGGGAAGGGAAATTCCCAGAACTAGTTTACTTACAGGTTTACTCTGTTCTCAGGGAAGATAGAAGTTAGTGTAGTATATGTGATTGTCACTCAAGGTTTCCCCAACCTTTGTTTCCAACTTAACCTCCAGGCATATACACTAGATCTCTTGTACCCCTACTTACCCAAGTGGAGCAGTTTTACTAGCCCAAGGAACCTACTGGTATACAAGATATGGCTGACAACAAACCTTACCTCCTTACCTGCCTCTTTTACCAATTTAGGCAGAGGTTGGGGGAAATGGGGTTCCCCTTAGAGCCCATGTTCTCTTTTACTTATGCAATTTTATTTTAATTAATTTATTTATTTTTGAGACTAGGTCTTGCTATTTTTGCCTGTGGAACTGCAGGCTCATGTTGCCGGGGCTACCACAGACTCAAGCAATCCCCAGTCTCAGCTTCCCAAACAGCTGGGATTACAGGTGCACAACACCATGCCCAGCTATTTTTTTGGGGGACTACGTCTTGCTATGTGCCCCTGGTGGGACTCGAACCACAATCCCTGGCCGCGGCTTCCTAGGCTGCCACTTATAGGCATGCACCACCATGCCTATCTCTTCCTTATGCAATTTAAAACAGGTTATTAATGACATAGAAAAGCTTTCAGACGATTGAGATAAATATATGGATATGTTTAAGGATCTCATCATGGGGTTTGATATACACTAGAAGGATGTAAATCTCACTCTTAACCAGACTTTATCCTTGGGTGTAAAGGAAAAAGTGTTTTAGTAAGGGTTTATACTATGGGGGTAAATGGTATACTATAAATGCTCATGGAAAGAAAGAGGCGAAACTTAGAAATTAATACACTGGTAATCAAGTCCTCCCTATGGTTGACCTAGGATGAAGTCCACAGGATTCCCAGAAAAGAAGTCATTATATTTCTTGTATTAAAGGAGGTTTGAGAAGGTCATGCTCCCATTCACTAAATTATTCAATACTAGCAGAAGAGCTGCAAGGACCGACTGAAAGCACTTTGGCATTCTTGAATCAGCGAATGAAGATATTGCTATTGATTACACAATGACTCGGGGGTTGTTTGAAGGCTCTACAGTACAGTATTAAAGGATAAATGTATTACTCAATTGGTGCCAGATATCAGGAGAAAGTTTCAAAAGTTGACCTAATGTTGGGTGCTATTACAGACCAGAGTGGACTCATGCTATGAAATGAGTAAAGCTTCATTTCACTATCTTATCTGCCTCCAGAACACTGGAAACAGGACAGGCATGACTACCTCTAGCAGCCAATTTGTGAGTAATCCCTTCGCTTTCAATTACCTCACAGGAACCAATATGTTACACAATTTTTTAGCACCCTCATTATTTGCCTTCCTGTGAGATAAGTTGTGAATTGTGCTTTGTACTCTATAAATACCCTCTTCCTTTATGAATAAATGGTTTCCTAGCCTATGCTTCTAGTCAATCCTTAGCTGCTGTAGCTAAGCAATCTCTCTCATTGTCGTTTCTTGTACCCTGCGTTTGGCTGTCAACATTCTGGCTCCCAATGTGGGGCATCTTTTTCTGTTACCTTGCCTGTCTACTCTTCCTTTCCTTCCCCGGAGCTAATGGACCTTTCATGCTTGCTTTGGCCTAATGGCGGTCTGCACACAACCGGTGGCACCCTTTCCATTGGAAGAATGGGCCTTTACCACCTCATGCTAGGCACGTGAAGCCTTGACTTTCATACAGGTCAAGTATTAGTCTCGGTAGTACACATAACTTTTATCTCTATCTATCATTCTATATGAGAAAGGACTAAAGGCAGGTAAAATCATAGCTGCCCCTGAATGGTAAGTGAGAGGACCAGTAGTGTGCAAGGGACCTTGGAACTGTTAAGTATGGAAACGCTCAGGGGAGAGAAAAGTTAGCTGAGCATTTTGTAAAAGTTATATGGTGGGTGTTAAATGCCAAGGGAAATGAACATTTTGTAGAAGTTATATGGCAGGTGTTAAAAGCTCAAGGGAGATGAATGTTTTCTAGAAGTAATATAGTAAATGGTAAATGCTGAGAGACCTGCATATTCTAGAAAAAAATATATAAAAAATAGGTTACGATTTTTCTTAAAATGTTACCCTGAAGTAGGGAAGCATGGCCTAATAAACTATAGCATCTGGAAAGTGTAAGAGATCACCCAGAGCTACCATTTTTTTTTTCTTTCCAGCATCATGCTGGTTTTCAAAATCCTGCCAGGTAAGTTCTAAACTCCTAAGACAGAAAAACTTTAAATAATGGAATCTTATCAGTTCAGTAATACCTAAAAAGTTAAAAACTTACCATAACTACTACAACCAAAAAACAACAAAAAGTATTAATGATGATCTTAATATAACTCAAAAAATTCTGACATAGCTAAGTAAAATAATCTTCTAAAAAAGCCTCTAAAAAGTTAAGTCCATTCTAACTAATAAAGACAGCCTCCTGGTAATATGGCTGTGTATTCCAAATGAATGTAAAACACAAAACAACTTCAAAAGTCTGATAAAAGTTTCACACAATTTTGTAATAAGGTATACAAGACAGTAAAACCACAAAATAAAACAGCCAAAAAATGCTTTAATTTGTACTCTGGTGTATGATAACACTAATTCTGAAGTAAAATCAGTTTTAAGAAACTACAGGGAGAGCAGTATTAATAAATGGGTAAAATTTATTTATTCTGTGGCTCCCTGCAATGGAATCTCCTCTGCCAGGGCCACAGAATAGTTTACCCGATAGGTTGGATATTGACTTAACTGCTATTGAAGTTGTGATATTTCCCAGGGAACCACCAAAGGCTGTTCAGGCAGGAAGGTCTGGTTTAGTTTCCCCGGGATATTGTAGCCTGATTATTGGGAAAAACAGCATTACTGTTCAGGGAATAGTAGTGCATCCTAGCATCATTAATTCTGGTTATCAAGATGAGATTAAGGTCATTTTATCCAGATGGGATTGGATCATGGTAAAAAGAGACCAGCATATAGCACAGATAATTATTCTGCTGATAAATCTAGAATCACTGGCTGGCATTTCCCTGATTATTAGTGATGTGGAATATTTTTTTCATATGCCTATCAGCCATTTGTATCTCCTCTTTGGTGAAGTTGGGGTTGGGACATTTTAAGTCACCTTGACTTTGTGCTTTCTAGTGAACACCCTAATAGGGGTCATTGAAGTCCCTCCATCTGGGCCTATCCCAGTGAAGTGGATAACTGACCAGTCAGTCTAGGTAGATCAATGGCCCCTAACAAAACAACGGCTGGATCAGGTACACATTGTAATTCAGGAGCAATTGGAGCAAGGCCACATTAAACCCAGTTGTAGTGAATGGAAGTCACCCAGTTTTGCTGTTCCCAAAAAGTCAGGGAAGTGGAGATTACTACAATATCTAAGAGTAGTAAATTCTGTCATAAAAACAATGGGATCACTGCAACTAGGAATTCCCTCACCAAATATGATACCCAGACACTTGCATATCACACTTATCGACCTTCAGGATTGCTTCTTTTCAATTCCCCTAGATGACTCAGATAAAGAAAAAGTTTGCCTTCACAGTGCTTTTTGTAAATAATCTAACTCCAGCATTATGGAGTTATGGAAAATTCTTCCCCAAAAGATTAAAAATAGCCCCACAATTTGCCAAACATTTGTATTCTGAACAATCTATCCCAAAATAAAAAATAATCCTTCCCATATAGTAGCAATTCACATATAATTTCCTGAAGTATAGAGCATATACTTAAAGTATGCCATTACATGGATGCTCTTTTGCTGGTGCATGCTGATCCAGTCCAACTAAATCATGCTTTTATACAGATACAGTAAGTCTTAGAGTCAGCCAACCTAAATATTGCCCCTGAAAAAATTCAGCAGGGACAAAACCTCAGATATCTAGGACACCTCATAGTGGGTGATAGGATAGTTCCGCAGAATGTTAAAATTAATATCCAACAACTGAACACCTTGAATGATTTTCAAAAGCTTTTGGGAGTGACATTCAGTGGATATTATATCTAATAACAGGAGATCTTCAACTTCTGTTTAAAATCCTTATGGGGGACCCCCAATTATCTTCCCCAAGGGCCCTTACTGAGGAGGCTAAAACAGTGTTAGAGAAAGTACAAAATGTCATTTGTGCCAGTTGCCCTGGTAGATATGCTCCAAAATCAGCCCTGAAAGTGCTATGCTGTAAACCAGCTGTTAGGAATCACGTGTGGGATGAAGAAGTAATTGAAATGGAAGAGATAGATAGTGATCTGTGAGGCTAGCCCACAGAACGGGGATCCTGAGAAGCATGTCCAGGTCTGACTTTAATGAAGTCGAGATACCACTTATATACCCCAGCCAGAAAATGTTACAATGATGTAATGAGGAAGTAGAAAAGTGTACATGACATGCAGCAGGCAAGATGTAGGGATGCACAATAACAGGAGAATTTACCTTTGGGGGCAACGGTCATTATTAACAAGTCATTTGTCTCAAGGAACATTGCAAAGAGGTTAGGAAGCTGGGTTACAGGTGACAGATGTGCCTTCAACCACCTTCTAGTGTGCCAGAGGGGGATAGAAAGATAGGAGGTGTTCCTCTTATCTGAAGCTCCATCTCTCAACCTGCTTCCATATTCTACAACCAGCTATTCCCCCACTGGTGCAATATTTCAGGAGTCCTGTGCTATCTTACAATATATTCATTTTCCTAGTCAGCCTTCAAAATCCATCTCTCCATACATGGAGGAGGTGGCAGCGGTAATCTCTAAAGGAGAGCTCTGCTGTGTTCAGTTAGCTGGGCGGGAAACAGCCTATATTTTATGCTCCATACCTCAGGAAAATATACATAAATTGCTACAGAGATCTGTTTCCTGGGCTTTTGCCTTAGCTGATTATCCAAGTCAAATAGTGACAAAGTCACCCAAATCTTCAGTACTCCAGTTTTTACATACCACTCCATGGTCTTACATAAAATTACTTCTCGTAAGCCATTTCCACATGCTGCTATTATATTTACAGATGGCTCCTCTGCAGGAAAAGTTGCATTTATCTGTTTTAGTCCCCATTCCTCACAACTGATTCAGAGAGTTTTTTCGATAATGTCTTTATCTGCTCAAATGTCAGAGACTGTGGCCATCATTCATGCTCTTCGCCTTCCCATAATCGTAATCTTAATCTTGTGTCAGATTCTCAGTATGCAGTACAGGTGACCAGGGAAATTGAAATGGCCCACATTAAGGCCACTGGCACCCCGGAAAAACTATGGTTGTTTTAAGTACTCGGCTGCATTATCCATGGGTGTAGCCACCCATTTTTTGTCACCCACATATGAACACACTTAGACCTTTCAGGCCCACTAATTTCTGGAAATGCATGTGCAGACAAGTTGACAAAAATGTATTTTCTCTATCTCCCTGCAGATAATTCATCAACTCTTACACATTCCTGCTGAAGTCTTGTGCAGTGCTTATCACTCTTTATCTAGAATTCAAGTTTGTGATATCGTTCAGTCTTAACCCACCTGTGTTTCTCAGTCTCCTGGCTTGCCACAAACTGGGATTAATCCCCATGAGCACAGCCCCAATGAGCTTTAGCAAATAGATATCACTCATGTCCTGGAATTTAGATGGTTAAAGTTTGTACATGTCTCAGTTGATACTTTCTCCGGAGTCATATTTACCTCAGCTCACACCGGTGAGATGGCCTCTGAATGTCATTAAACATTTGTGGAAGGTATGTGCCTATATGGAAGTCCCACAAAAAATAAAGACAGAAAATGGGCCAGCATATACCAGCTCTTCTATGTCCCAATTCCTCCAGCTGGCATCCCTGACACTCCCCAAGAACAAGCAATTGTAGAATGAGCTAATCAAACCCTTAAAAAACAGCTGTTTAAACAAAAAAGGGGGAGTGGATCAACCTCTAATGAAGACCCTCATATTACTCTTACTCAAATATTATTAGCCAATAACATCTTTTCAGACAGAGGTCCACAAGGACAAACCCCCATAGAAGCTCATTTTTCAAAAAACTCATATCAAAGGAAGCAAAAGGACAAACCAGCTCCTAGAGTAATGTGGAAAGACCCACTGACCAAACAATGGTCTGTCCAGTCCTGGTCCAAAGGCAGGATAGAGGTTCTGTTTTTATTATCACCGATAACGGAGAACAGTGGATTCCCCTCCGATGGGTCAAGCCTAGCCAAGATCCAGGAGCAGATGAGACAGGTAAAGAACAATCAAAGGTGGAGAAGAAGGAGGACACAGAAACCTCAAACCCCCAATTACATGGGGGATTGTAAAGGGGTTTGTGGATCAGGCCCAAGTTATGGGGAGAAATCAGGGAATGGAAGTTTATAAACCAGAGGTGTTATTAATATGTTTGATAGCTGCACTCACCCTAAATTCAGCTGTAGTAACCACTATAAGAAGGCCTACTACACCCTGGACTGTTGTACCTAACCCAGGGGGGGTCTTCAAATTAGAACCTGGGGAACAAAAGAACCTCAGGCATACACTAACAAATCTCAAGTTCTGGGACAGCCAGACATCCCCCATGAATAGGACATAATAAGCACCGTACCTTTAAATATCACGTTCAACATTACAGAAGGAGATATACCTATATGCTTTATTAATCAGGACTTCTATGAATCTTACAAAAATAAACCCAGGGAATGCATCCCATTGGTAGAAACTCATTGGGTGGGAACAGCCAATTTGTGTGTGATCCCCCTGCCCTCAATTACTTCACAGAATATGTTATCCAATTTTCTTGAACCCTCATCATTTGCCTTTCTGTGAGATTGGTCATGAATTGTGCTTTGTACTCTATAAATACCCCCTTCCTTTTTGAATAAAGGGTTGCCTACACCATGCTTCTAGTCAATCCTTAGCTGGTGTAGCTAAGAATTCTCTCTTGTTGTCCTTTCTTGTATTCTGCGTTCAGTTCTCAACAACTTAAGACCCTCAACAGAATCTGACAGCCTCTGGGTGTTGTCAATCTGATCTTTTTAAATAAAGATGAGGAGGAGAAAGAAAGGGGAGAGACAGATGTAAGGTGACTCCCCTAAAGACTTCTTACAACTCGCCTGGTTGTCAAAATTCCTCTGACGATTTTTGTCAGACAAGCCAAAAATAAACATGGTAATAGTTTGCTTTACTTCTAAAGCAAGTGTCTCCCCTAAATCCCTTCTGTGCTTCAGTTTTCTAAGGACTCAAAGAGCTGCTCCCTGCATATTCTAAGGCCAACAGCTATATTAAGAAAAGAAGTGGTACTGTAAACTGTCTACATCTCAGATGGAATCTGAACCTCATAATTGTACTTAGCATTTGATATTTAAATGAGTTGTAATAGCAGGTGACAGAAAAATGATAGAATCAAAGAAGAGTCTTTCAAATTTTATATATATTTCACCAGGTTTTTGTGACTATATTTCACAGAGATATATTTCACCAGGTTTCTGTAACTATAGTCTCCAGGTTTGGTGAATTTGGCTATGGAAGTTGTGACAAGGGGTAGCATGGGAAAGTGCAAGAAAGTTGAGAACAATCTATGGCCCAACACTTGAGTCTAAGAAGAAGCAAATAGATTTGCATAGAGGTCTCCTTCCTCTTTGTAGGCAGGGGGAAGGGATAGGAGATATATATGGTAAAGTTCCTATCATGTATCCTCATACCAACAGCTCCCAGGCATTGCCCACAAAAATCTTGATTTATGAAACCACGTCCTAGCCCTCACAAATTCTTGATTAATTGTCTGAATCCATTTAGGCAACGTCGCCACCTTGACCATTGCTCATCTCAGGTCTGAGGGTGAACCCAATTATTACCATTGCTGTCATAATAGTACTAATAGTTACTATAGTGATACAAGTTGATGGGGAGTGAAACCAGAACCTGTTCTGTGCTCTTAGGCTTCTCCTGCAGGGAGAATGCTTGCCTACTGTGTGCAGATGGGGCTTCATGAACATGATCTTGAGAATTCACTTTAGCTTCTCTCCTCTCTCAAATGCATCAAAGCTTGTTCCCATCTGATGGTCCTCTCCTCACAACTAAATATAAAAAGTATTCCCTGACTGTCACTTGATATCTTTCAGACAAATGTAGTATATCAGCTTCCCAATCTGAGCTTGCCCCTTGATTCATTCATCAGGTAGACATCACTGGAGATTGGGGTACATCACTGAGTTTTCAAAAGTACTAGAATTACAATGTGGGAGTTAATGAAAATTTTATCCACAGCAATGACCTAGACGAAGTTTAGTGAGAATATGGACAATATAAAGGACCAAGTGACTGAGAGAATAATCTATGGAAGCAGTGAGAAGGTTAGAGTGCGCATTTATGAATTGCTGACAGATCATTTGATGACTGAGAAATCAAGATAAGGTGTTTGGATTAATGAAAAGAGAATTCTTTAGTTAAAAATAAAAGGGGGATAATCTGAGGAGTTCATAATGTTCTTAATGTTTTAAACATGACTAGACTGTGGTGAAGAAGCTGTTTGAATGAAATGGATACAGACAGAAAATTTAGGGGCCATGGTTCTTGTCTGGGCAAGCATCTTGGACTTTTCCCCAAGTAGTGCCATGGAGACAGTGAGGCTGTTCCACAAATGAGTTGACTATGTATTGGACGATATATGGAAACCAGAAAAAGTATAAAGTAGGTGAAGATTCCTCAATTTGATTTGCTCATTAATGTGGTTGAAACTGTTATTGAGTTGGAGACAGATGGGACGGCAACAGATATGAAGGGGGAAAGGTGTTTTGCTTGAGATCATGGGTCTCCTTTTCTTATGAAACCACACAATGTTTGTGATATTTATGTGCAAATTGCAGTCACAACCTAAATATATTATGACTCCACTTATTAATGAATATCTACTTATTTCATGTCTACTTATTTATAAATTTACTCATCATTGATCATTTCAAATAATAGTAACCCAAGTCTACCAAATGCCAGAGTTCTGTTAGAGCTGAATATAGAATAATGAACAAAATTGTCAAGTTTTCCACTCTCTGCTGGCTCCTGAAAGACATATAAGCTGTATCTCTAGATGATTAATCAAATAAAACAAAGTATCACTAGTTGGTCAGATTTGGGAAGACATTTCCATGCAAGTTTTATGTATGTTCTTGAGTTTTCTTCCTAGTGAGGTTTTATTCTAAAGGGACAGAGTTATAAGAAAAAATGGCTTGAAAATGTAAGAGTCAACCTGAATTGGATGATATTAATTCTATAATCTTCCCTGAGGGAAAAACAGGGAGGGGTTCTATTTAGACATTTTGATGTTTACGGAGAAATGTAATAATCTACCCTTTATTTCTTACAGACAACATGTGTCTCCTCCCCTTCTCTTATTGACTAGGTCTTAGCAATTTTTTTTATATATTCAAGGAATCAGTTTTAGATTTTACTGACTTCTGGTTTCAATTTCATGGATGAGTACTTTTATTTTTATTGTTTGGTATTTCTTCTTTCTTTTACTTTTGTACTTATTTTGTTTTTGGCTTCCTATATTCTTGAGCAGGAAACTTCAATGCTCTAATTTCCTTGTCAGCACTATTCTTACAAAACCCAATGAGTTTTATTATTGGTTTGCTCTTTCATACCTTCAGAACAATTTGTGATACCCATGGCCTTCATCCTGTAACCATGGCATATTTAAATGTACTTCATATAATTTCTGCTGTAGTAGTGTCTGAGAAATGCCATGCCAGTTGACCACAAACTGTGCTTAAAATGCAGAAATGTGCTGTTTCCCAATTCCACAGGTTAACAAGTCAAATATAAACTCATCCATGATGTTACACTCCCTCTGTTACCAAAGGGGAAACATCATTGCTTCTTCCTCAGCAGGTGTCTGCTGGTTGTTTCCATGTCCTGGCAATTATAAATAGTGCACCAATAAACATCCAAGTACAGGTGTCCCTTTGTATAAGTATTGAGGTCTCCTTTGGGTAGATTCCCAGAAGAGCGATTGCTGGGTCAAATGGTAGTTCCATTTTCATTAATTTGAGGGTCCTCCACACAGCTTTCCATAGTGGCTGGACCAGTTCACATTCCCACCAGCAGTGTAAGAGAGTTCCTTTCTCTCCACATCCACACTAGCACTCGTTGTGGCCCCCCCCTTTTTTTTTTTTTTTGATGTGGGCCATTCTTACTGGTGTAAGGTGGTATTTCATTGTGGTTTTGATTTGCATTTCCCTGATTGCTAGTAATGTTGAGCATTTTTTCATGTGCCTGTTGGCCATTTGTATTTCCATTTTTGGAGAAATGTCTTTTTAGTTCTTCTCCCCATATTTTGACTGGGCTTCTTGTTTTGTTTTTGCTTAGTTGTATGAGTTCCTTGTGGAGCTTTGTTATTAAACCCTTTTCACTCTTGTGGAGGGCAAAAAATTTTCCCATTTGGTTGGGTTGCTTTTTGTTTTGTCTGTTGTCTCTTGTTCTACAGAATATTTTTAGTTTGATGTAGTCCCAGCTGCTTATGTTTTCCTTCATTTTTTTACCATCTGTAGATGTGTCCAAAAAGGTATTTCTGAATTGTAATTCATGGAGGATTTTGCCCAAGTTTTCCTCTATGTTTTTATGGTTTCAGGTCTAACATCCAAGTCTTTTATCCATTTTGAGTTGGTTTTTGTACATGGTGAAAGGGAGTTGTCTTGGTTCATTTTTTGCATGTCTTGGTCCAGTTTTCCCAACACCATTTATTGAAGAGACTGTCCTTGTTCTAATGTAAGTTTTTCACTCCTTTGTCAAACATTATTTGACTATATATGTGTGATTTTATTTCAGGGCACTCAATATTGTTTCATTGGTCTGATTGTCTGTTTTTGTACCAGTACCATG
The DNA here is from genome assembly GCA_004024945.1 of Uropsilus gracilis. Taxonomy (NCBI): domain Eukaryota; kingdom Metazoa; phylum Chordata; class Mammalia; order Eulipotyphla; family Talpidae; genus Uropsilus; species Uropsilus gracilis. The sequence goes on along the minus strand of PVHY01014943.1, from coordinate 19,201 downwards.
CTGTTTGATCATTATGGCCTTGTAGTATAATTTGAAGTCTGGAATAGTTAAGTTTCTATTCTAAATAGAGTTTTCTTTAGTGTCAAATTAAAGAAAATTGAATCTTGACAGTGCTGAATAATTTCATGTCATTTTAATTTTTGTGTGATTTGGTTTTCAATGACTGAATTGGAACAATGAAGTGTTCTATTTGTGGATCTGTTCATCTCTCATTTATCTGTTGAGGAAAAAGAAATGATTCTTATCTTTGATAACAGAGGGAGTGTAACCATCACTGATGGGTTGATATGTGACTTGTTAAATCTGCAGAATTGGGAGACAACACATTTCTGTATTTTAAGAAAATACAATATCAGTTTGATTTTTGTGTAACTAAAATTGTTATCTTACATCTATAAATATTTAGGAATATTTGTTTTGTTGTGCAATGTGAAAGCAGGTTGAGAAATGGAGCTTCAGAAAAGAGGAACACCTCTTATCTCTCTAGCCCCCTCTGGCACCTAGAGGGTGGATGATAGCACATCTCTCACCTATAACCCAGTTTTCTAACCTCTTTGGAATGTCCCAAGAAATATATGACCTATTAGTAATGACTGTTGTCCCCAAAGGTAAATTCTGTTATCCCGCATCTCTGCATCATGTCTCTATGCTTTGCTACTTTCTTATTACATCATTGTAACATTTCCTTGCTAAGGTATATAAGGGGCTTCACAACTTCATTAAAGTTGCACCTGGACAAGCTTCCCACAATTCCCGTTCTGGGGGATAGCCTCACAGAAAGCTATTAATCTCTTCCATCTCATTTACATCTTCTTTCCACAGGCGACTCCTAACATTTTGTGATGGTTTGATTACGGTATCAAAATAATAGCATTATTTACCCTGGTATTTTCTGGTCCAGAGGACTATATTTAGATACATTTTAGCTTCCTTTTGATGGGCAGTTTTATGATATACTTTTTCCTTTTTATAGACATTACTTGTGTGCTGATTATTAAGGTGGCCTTACAGTGTAGGCTATATAGCATTGGTGGTCTTTGCCTATTTTTGTTTAGAAGAAAAAGGAGTGTGACTTGGTTGATACTAGTGACAGTAAGACTCTTAGAACTAGGAGCTGTTACGATTTCCAGTTCTCACTGTGCGGTACCCATGGATCTTGGGATACTCCACAGCAGCCACAAGGGGGCAGCATCATCCAGCGTTTGAGAAAGGCCCTTGCTGTGGCTTCTACTGAACTATATAAGGTCTCAAGAGCTTCTTCTGTCTGAGTTCTCCTAGGAAGTACCAGAACATGGGTGTCCCACAACTGTGCTGTATTGAGCTCAGACCATGGGAAACCTAAGGAAAACAGGGAATCTCACTGTTGGTTTACTGTTACTTTAAATGCAGGTGTCTATCCCTAGGGCCTACAGTGATTCACTTTTCTTGGAACTTAAATAACTGCTCCCTGCATGCTCCAAGGTAAACAACTGCTGCATTAAGAGGAGAAATGGTGTTGCATGGTCTCTACATCTTAAATAGAATCAGAATCTCATAGTAAGATTGTGCAATTAAAATTTAAATGAGTTTTAAATATTAGATAAAAAAAAAAACAGAGAATTAAAGACCTGTCAAATTTTAAAGGAGAAGGAGATAAATTTTAATAATAGTTTTATGACTTCAGTATCCAAGTTTGGGGAAGTTGGCTTAAATTGCCTTGGAAGCAGTGATATGCAAGAAAAGGCAAGAGTTGAAAAGACCACATCTGTGATCCAGCACTTGAATCTAAGAAGCAGGAAGCAGATTTGCATAGAGACCCCTTCCTCTTCTCAGTCAGGGGTAGGGGATAAAAGATATCTGAGGAGCCAGAATCAGGGTTGAGGCATAGGGGCAGCACATTGAGGGTGTCTTCACCATGGCCTGGACTGTGCTTCTCCTCACCATCCTCACTCAAGTCACAGGTGAAGCCTCCAGGGAAGGGACTCTGAAGACACCAGGCTCACTGATGCTTTCTCTCCTGCTCAGGCTCTCATGGGCCCAGATGCAACTCACCTGAGTGTGTTTTCCTCTTTGCAGGTTCCTGGGCCCAGTCTGCTCTGACTCAGCCTCCCTCGGTGTCAGGGGCTCTGGGACAGTCGATCACCATCTCCTGTGTTGGGACCAGCAGTGACATTGGGTATAGTAACTCTGCTTCCTGGTACCAGCAGCTCCCAGGCACCAGCCCCAAACTCCTGATTTATTATGTCAGTAACCGGCCCTCCGGGATCCCTGATCGCTTCTCTGGATCCAAGTCAGGCAACACGGCCACCTTGACCATCTCTGATCTGAAGCCTGAGGATGAGGCTGACTATTTCTGTGCCTCATATAGGAGTGGTAATACTCTCCACAGTGGTGCAAGTTCATGGGGAAGTGAGACCAGAATCTGCCCTGTGCTCAAAAGCTCCTTCTTGTTCTGAAGATACTTCCCTTCCCTGTGCAGATAGGGCTTCAACATGTGGCCTTGAGAATTCAGTTCTCCCCTAGCTCCTCTACTTGCCCATCATGGAAACCATTAGGATGTTCTCTTGCTTTCTGTGGGCAATGAATTTTTTCTCAACAATTATGATGTGATCCATGACTACATTACACTTTTAATTTCCTCAGTGACAGGGGATGATTGGTATGGAGTTGGGCTGGTCTCAGGAGTGGAGACAGGTCTCTGCTGCTGGAGATGCTGGAATGTCTCAACCTGTGTCCCAGTCACTAGTTAGTGTAATGCTTCTCAGCCTCTTCTGTCCATAGAGCTTGAGTCTTGAAAGATTTGTTACAAGGTGCAAGGAGTTGCCACCGCCACCCTACGGGAATGTGCTAAACAGAGGTTTCAGCTGCCAAGTGAGCACCTGAGCTGCAGGGAGCTCTGAAGATGCTAAACAAAATTTCAGCAGCAGACATCTCCCCATTCCAGTGCCTCTACATCCTCATATCAGAATATGCACCTTTTTCCAGTTCTTCAACTGCACTAATGGATTCAGGAAGACACAGTTTGGAACAATTTTGCAGTTTTCAAAATATTCTCGTAGTCCAGCATAGACTGTGCAGCCCAGCATAGACTCAGTTCTCCAGCAGGAATTCTCTTTGCTCACTTAACATCTGTCATGCTGATCAGGGTGACTTTCTTGTTGCTTCTGCTTCCGCACATTGTAGCTGAAAGAAGAGCAGATGTGTGCCTCAGCCTGTGGTCAGCATGCATATTTTGTTTTTCTCTTTACCTTTTGGTCAGTTTCCATATATTCCACATAGAAGTGAAACCCCATGATATTTCCTTTGTCCTTCTGAATTATTTTACTTAGCCGAATTCCTTCCAGATCAATCCATGTTGCTACAAATGACCTGAGTCTGTCTCTTTTTGGTTACTGAGTAGTATTTCAGAGTCTATATAGGCCACATCTTTTTTTGATCTATTTATCTGTTTTGCAACATTTATCAAAACAAGGAAGGGAAGCACACAGTGGAATATGTGGATGATGACATGTGATAAGTTCGTGGGAGAACTATGGGACTACATGAGAGGAGAGAAACCAACCACTATAAGAATGAACAATGATGTAAGAAAAAAATTGAAAGCATAATTAGATATAAAGAGAAATAAATAAATGAATACACACATACATACATACATACATACATACATACATACATACATACATACATACATAAGAAGTGGCACTCAGGAAAGATGAAACTGCCAATTACTGAGTATAAAGCTACATGATTCTTTTCTCTTAATATGCCTAACTTTGACCCCTTTTCCAGAGAAATACACAAGAAGGAATTTCAGTTGCAAATCTGCAGAATGTGGAATCCACATTCTGGATTCAATGGAATCAATGGATTCTTTTTCTAGAAGTCAACCTGCATTATACTGACTCCCCACTGGGAAGGGCTTTTTCCCTTAAAGCTCTTTTTTCCTATATGGGAAGAAACACTTGACTTCTCAGGAATCCCCAACATTTTGTGTTTTCATTTGAACTAATTCCAGTTCTTGCTGGAATGCCCATTACAGTTCATTACTAATGAGATGTTCATGTAGCGATATACAGATTGGACTGTGGGATTCTAGTGAGTCCAGGCCTGAGCATGTGTTGTGCAGGATAGAGCAGATGGAGGGACTCCAGGAACTCTTATTCCCTGCCTGAAGTTTTAAAGGAAAATGACCACATGTGGATAACAGAAAATAGGTGTGCAGCTAAGTTTATTGTAAGAGAGTATCTTTTATAGTTACAGAATTCAGAGACAGGTGTAAAGTAAGATGTGTTTTCTTCATAAACTAGTTTATTATTAAATAGATATTTCTATGGGTGCAGTTCCCAGAGCAATCAGGGAGATAGTTAAGGGCAGGAGACATTCCAGGGCAAGTAGATATTCCAGGGCAAGGAGCTAGGAATAGGGAGAAGGGAGTAGGGAGAGGAATGTCAACATGAAATAAACGTGAATAAAGCTTCTTCTGTCTTTTTCTAGCTAATATTCTACTAAATGTCAACTGTGTTCTCTCTCTTTTTCTCTCTTTGCCTCTCTCCCACCCTTCATACTTTCCTCTGCCCTCATCCACCCAACACACCTCTCTCCATAGTTAAGAGCAGAGAAAGAAAACAGGCACTGATATACAACCCAAGTATCCATTCCAGGAACACAAGATTTCTAATGCCAAGAAGGCAGAGCATTTTTCCTCCCTACATTTGAAAGATGTGGAGAGGAGGATTGCACCTGAGATATATCTCATGACTCCTTCCCAGAGTCAGAAGACAGGGATGGACAATGATCTTCTCAATCTCACCTTAGCGGGGGGGGGGGGGGACACCTACATCCTCTGTCCCAGTCTCTGTGGTAGCCCGAGATCAGTTGGGATGTTTATTTTCCTACACAACAGGGACTGAGTGAGGACAACAGACTTGACAACTCTCCCACACTGGAGGACTAAAGAGATAGAAGCCTTAGAACCTCTCGCAGGTTGACCTTCGTGCTCAAGTGCTAGGAGGGCCTATTTTCTAACATCATGCCATCGTAGAACCCTATCTCGTCACCTGGCCATTCTTCAATGTTACCTGATCAAGGAGAGACGTTTGATCATCTTTGCCATATTTAATGGTTAGAAACAAACTATGGTTTCTTCTCAAATTCTAGGGGGCAAAGTTTGTTTGGATCATCATGGAATGGGTCCTACATGATCTATTATGAAAACGCTATGCAGATTTTGCTGTGGGAACAGCAAGAAACAGGAGAATTTGGTTTGACCCATGCAGTGGCCACTCTCTCATACCACTTAGTGAGCTGATGCTCATCTGAGCCAGAAGAGCATTTATGTGCTATTAGGTAACTGTCCATCATTTGCAAAACTCTGTGCTGAAACCAGATCTCACAGCTTCATGTACTTTTTTGTCAGAATCGCTCTACTCCAAATAGTGTATTGCTCCTCCAACACCTTCATCAGACCAACATACTGCAAGAGGTTGGGTGACGACACTGGTGTGCTAGCCTAGCTTTGGGAATGGCACTGTTCCCATACACCATTCAGATATCTGGCCTGGGGAGCCAGGGTCAGAGTTGGGGCATCAGAGGGAGCAATCTGGGGGTGTCTCCACCATGGCCTGGACTATGCTCCTCCTCACCCTCCTCACTCAGGCCACAGGTCTCCAGGGAAGGGACCTTGAAGGCAAGAGGGCTGAAGCTTTCTCTCCTGTTCAGGCTTCCATGGGCCCAAACTCAACTCACCTGAGTGTGTTTTCCTCTTTTCAAGTTCCTGAGCCCAGTCTGCTCTGACTCAACCTCCCTCAGTGTTGGGGGCTCAGGGACAGTTGGTCACCATCTCCTGTGATGAGACCAGCAATGACATAGAGTATAGGTCAGAGTATAGCTGCTGGTACCAGCAGCTCCCAGGCACCACCCCCAAACTCTTTGATTTATTGGACCACTTCTCGGCCCTCTGGGATCCCTGATCGTTTCTCTGGATCCAAATCAGGCAACACGGCCACTTTGACCATCTCTGGTCTGAAGCCTGAGGATGAGGCTGACTATTTCTGTGCCTCGTATACTACAAGTAATACTCTCCACAGTGGTGCAAGTTCATGGGAAAGTGAGACAAGAACCTGCTCTGAGCTCACAGGCTCCCTCCCTGCTCTGAACATGCTTCTCCATCCTGTGCTGAGGGGCTTCCTGCAGTGTGGCCTTGGGAATGTCTCTCCTCTCCATAGTGAAGTAAGAAGAAAAGGGAACTCAAGAACTAGACACTAGTCTTGCCTAATGTGGAGCAGATACTGAGTTTGTAGCAGGAATTGTCAAAATTTACAACTCCAAACGTGCTGTTTTCCATCTCATCATGATCCCCAGGAGTAGTCCGTGAATCCTGTTTGGGAAGATAGATGAGCATATTCTGGTTGTTCATGATGTTCATGGAGGGCACATATCAAGATGAACTAACACAGTCCAGAAAGTACAAGTGAGAATCAAATATACTTACACATCCATTTCAAGATGGTTCCATGTTGCCAGTTTCCTCAGAGGATCTTCTCAGTTTCTTCAGGAAGAGCCTCAGATAGATGATCACTTGAGAGACGTGGTCTCAGGATTCAATAATCCTGAGCACAGAGGATTCTGACACCACAGTGTCTTAATCCTTCTCTTCTACTTTCCTCAGGCTCCATTTCCCCCCCAGAGATGTGGTTTATGTTCTAAGACACATGTGGACAGAGGAGAGGCTGAGGAACACAGTCTGTTGGCCTATATCCAGTAGGAGGGGCCTCAGGACATGCACCCTCTTACTCAGCAACTTGCACTTATTCTAAATTGCATTTTCCTCACCCTTTTCATGTCCATAGTCAAATCAGCAGAGGATTCACAGTTAACACAACTCTTGACCAATATTCCAACTATGAATTATGAGTTACTGAGGTCAACAAAGAATAAGTAAAGGGACCTTCCAACGATTTTCAGTCTGGTTCTTGTTCTTAGGGTTTATTAAACTCCTTATTTTCTGGGTTTCTCTCTGCTCTGTGTGGCCTTTCTTTTGGCATCCCTGACTATATGTTTGTTAATTCACTTTAAGTATCTCCCCTTCAATATAAAGTTCCTGATACTTTTCATCTTTTAATTCTTTTCCTTTCTTTGCTATGACTTTCAGGTCACTCTCCTTTTTCTCTTGTCTGTAATCAGTTCCATGTACTATAGTTTAATTGATGCTTCCTTTTATATCCTACTTTCCATTGACATTTTTGAAATGTTTATTAATTCAAGAAGGTTTTCCTTTGCTTTTTTCTTGGGGGGGGGGGCATTGAATTGCTTGTGTAAATTCCTTGTAAGAAAATTTTGACATGTGTGTCAGATCTAGTTAGCATTTCTGATTTTTCCACATTCTTTCTGATTTTCCTGGTTCTTCATATATCATGTGATTTTGAAACTTTTCCTGAATAAAGCCAACATTAGTGTTTGAAAAAAATGTCTCATATTAAATATATGAAGAGTTGCTCATTTTTCCCCCTTCAGTTGATAAACCCTGGTGGGCTCAGGCTGCCAGTTCTAAATAGCTGCCTTGGGAACAAGACTTCCATGTCTGTTTAGATTAGATGAGCTTTGTCCTGGTTGTTAGATCTGTCCTGGGCATGAGCTGTACATTTGCTCCCTGAGGATGAGGTTGTATGCCTGTGTCTCAATTCTTTCACAAAATGTTTTCTACCATATTTAGTATCTATTTAGTATCAGATATGCGTGAAAACCATAGAGAACTTAGAGATCTGCACTCCTTTCTCTTTGCATGCTGTACAGTGGTCAGCGTGTCCAGGCCTTCTATTTGCCCTTCTGCCATAACTGGAGCCTTGAGTTTGCTCAGTGCTATGTTTTATCGATGACCTGTGTGCCCAGGTGGCAAGAGACAAAGATCACAGTGGTGATGGAATTATTGTAGTTCTATTGGGACAAGAAGTAAAGTGATACAGGACAGTCGCCACAACCCACATTGTATTTTCAAGTCAACATAATGTTTCTTGGTTTTCTCATGTAAGATTTGTTGGAGGAAAAATTAAAAGACTATGAATCCAGTCTTGCTGTGAACACTAGGTATCACCTGTCTATCATTTAGAAGTTGGGGAAAAGGAAATCACATTAGTTTGGAGGTTCCTTCTGAGGTCAACCTGGGCACACATTCACAGGACTGGGACTGGGAACACTACTGCTCCAGCAAACACTAGACCACAGCCCTTGGCCTAGATCTGCCTGTAAAAAACTATACACAGTCTTCTGCTTATGGGTAAAGCAGTGTTTTCAAGTCTCCCTCATGACCCAGGAGTCTGGAGAAGAAGGTGGAAATGATGGTCCTTCCTTTGCTTCAGGGCACTGCAATCTTCAGAAAGGACAAGGCTAGGTCCTCACTGCCTTCCTCTGTGCACAAACAACCTCTCAACCATGTAGACCAGCAGCTTCTTGTCAGGAATAAATGTATTTTGAATGACAATAAGGCCCTATTCTAACCAACAGAAATTAAACTTGTTTTTGTTGAAACACTTTCACAAAGCAAATTCCATCAAACTTCTTTCCAGGTTTGAGTGCTCACATTGCTGGTCTAATCTCTGTGTAACTCTAGTTGAGACTGTATTTGGGAACAATGCACTACTGGGAAAAATATGCCTTCTCTGATTCCCTCAAAAGCTGCTCCATAATATTAGTTCAGGTTTCTGGCTGTGTAAGTGGAAGAAAAGGAACTTGCATTTGACTCTATCTTAAATGTAACCCAAAATCAATAAGGCTACTTTTAATTTGAAGAATTAGATCAATGGGACCATGGATGTTGGTAAAGAAAAATATGAAAAATTTAAAAACTGTTTACAAAGAGGAACATGTTCAGAATGAACTTTAAAATGAGTCTGGATTTCAGTTTTTAGTGACTGCAAGGTCTGTTTTATCATGAACTATGGATGCAATGATATGGGAAAAACCAGAGTAGATGAAAATAAGCCTAAATTCACACATAAAAGAACTAATGTGGAATCAGGAACATTTACATCTCATTCCCTAATATGGAATTTTGTAGAGTTCATGGCAACTTATGTCTTTGTCATAACTAAGCTTTGGGATTCCTGGCTCCACACGTCACTTGCCATGGGGTGACCCTCATTCTTCATTCTTCAGTTGGGGATTGAAACTGAGACAGAGCAGGTCTCTTGTTCAGACTTAAAAAGTGCAGTTGAGTGGATGGTGAGTGGAGGCCAGTGCTATGGCCCCTGGCTAGTCCACATGTTTTTCCCATGGGCTCCTTCCTTGTGAGCAGCTGACCCTTCATGTGGTCTGTGGGTGAATGTCCTGGAGAAACTGTTTTCCCATGGAAATCTGTGGTGCACATTATTCAGCAAATGTTTGAAATGATGAGAAGTCTGTAGCTGGGGACCATGCAGTGAGATGGAGCAAATTCCATCTTGCCTTAATTGCCTCTGGCAAACTAGAAACAAAATCTAGCACTGAATTCCTCTGAAGGGGTAATGGCGCCCTCTGCCCTTCCAAAAATGTTTATCTAAGCAAATCCTTCTTAACAGAGACAGTGATCACTTAGTTGCTATTTACCTGTTCCCGATTATCTCTCAAAAATCAACTCAAAATGGATAAGAGACTTATAGGTCAGACCTGAAACCATAGCATACATAGAGAAAAACTTGGGCAAAACTCTCCATGAACTATAGTTCAGAAATCCCTTTCTGGAAACATCTACAGATGGCAAAAAAATGAAGGAAAACATAAACAGATTGGGACTACATCAAACTAAAAAGCTTCTGTACAGCAAAAGAGACAACAGAAAAAACTAAAAGATGCCCAACCGAACGGGAAAAAATTTTTGCCCTCCATTTGAGTGACAAGGGAGATCTACAAGGAAGATCTACAAGGAAGTCACACAACTATACAAAAGCAAACAAAAAGCCCAATCAAAAAATGGGGAAAAGACCTAAAAAGACACTTCTCCAAAGAGGAAATACAAATGGTCATCAGGCACATGAAAAATTGCTCAACATCGCCAGTAATAAGGGAAATGCAAATCAAAACCACAATGAGATACCACCTTATATCAGTAAAAATGGCCCACACCCAAAGAACAGCCAACAAGAATTGCTGGTGAGGATATGGAGAGAAAGGAACACTACTACACAGCTGGTGGGAATGTAAACTAGTTCAACCACTATGGAAACGGGTGTGGAGGACCCTCAAGCTAATGAAAATGGAACTACCATTTGACCCAGCAATTGCTCTTTTGGGAATCTACCCAAAAGAGACCTCAATGTGGGTACAAAGGGACACCTGTCCAGATGTTTACTGCAGCAAAATTTATAATTGCAAGGTCATAGAAACCACCTAAATGCCCCAAAACAGATGACTGGATGAATAAAATGTGGTATATATACACGATGGAATATTACTCATCAATTAAAAATGACAAATTCAACGATTTCATAACAACATGAATGTATTTAGAAGAAATCATATTAGCAGAAACAAGTCATAAAGAAAAAGACAGAAACCAAATGGTTTCACTAATATATGGGATATAGTGAAAAAAAATAAACAAAAGCCTTGAGGAAAGTCAAAACAAGCTAAGCACCAAAATGAAGCACACAACTACGAGCAAGAGGGAAAACAGGGCAAAGGAGGGGAGGGTGGGGGGAGCAAATCCTTGACATTACAATGTTGTGAAATTTATATATAAATACAAAATAAATAAATTATAAAAAGATTTTTCACCAATAAATATTCTGCTAAGAAAAAAAAAACTAATATGTTAACCAATTTAATTACACCTTCACTGTTTTCCTTCCTTTAAAATTCACCCAACCCTTGCCCTATATTCTCTACATATACCCCTTTCTTTTGTTAATAAATTATCATTTAGTTAATTACTTCCAAATCAACCCTTAGCCTCTACAACTAAAATAATCTCTCTCATAGTCTCTTTCTTATACCTTACAATGCTCAACCACCAATAGGGGACCCCATTAGCTGTGATGAGAAACAGTAGGTGTTGACCTGGGCACAGCATCCCCTTCTTAGGAGGACAGGCATCCTGAGGTATAAGCAGTCAGCAGACATCTGTTGGATGTGGTCACAGAGACACAGCCACATCCTGGTAGAGAGGTCTTGAATGAACAGGAGTCTAGCAAAGTCTCTCCTTTGCTAATCATAGATAAACAATTCAGGTTTCAATCCTCACAATGAATTTTAATGTCTCAGCCAATCTGTGCCGTCCAGGGTACAGGAGTCCATGTGGTGCAGGGTGAGGTCAAAGGACCTGAGAAGAGTCAGCTTGGGAAGCAGATTCGTTGGAAGGGCTCTCACCTGTCTATTAGCAACACAGGATCATAGTTTGAAGGTATCACTTTCTCTGAAATGTCTCCACTTTCATCCCAGATCAACATTAGTTTCTCCCATCCTAAGCCAGGATGGCACCTCTCAGCTGAAAAAAGTGTCTATCACAGTATATGCCTAACGACACCAAAATAGTTGTTCAGAACATTTACATCTCATTTCATGAGAAGATTTTCATTTGGGTGAGAGTACATCAGTTTTGTGTAAGTCTTTCCCAAACCTATATCTGTCTACAAAACCTGCTTGGTCAAGCATCTCTGGAGTTGGAGGATGTTTGCCACAGGGAGTCTCTAGGGTCAGCATCTTGGGTCCTGCCCCAATTTGAACCATGGAAAAGGCAAGGTTGTTCCACAATTGAGTTGACTGATTATGTACTAGACAAGATGTGGGAACCAGAGAAAGTATAAAGTGAGTGAAGTTTCCTCAAATTTGACTTAGGTGTTAATGTGTTTGGAACTGATATTGAGGTGAGACAGATGGGATGATAACAGATATGAAGAGGGAAAGGTGTTTTGCCTGGGATCATGAGTCTCATGAGACCCTTCTTTATGAAACTACACAACAATAGCTATACTTATGTGCAAAATGTAGTCACAGCCTAAATATATTATGCCTTTTGTATATTCTTATTTACTTATTTATGAATTTACTCATCATTCATCATTTCTAGTAATAGTCATCCAAGTCTACCAAATGCCAGTATTCTGTTAGAGCTGGATATAGAATAATGAACAAAATTGTCAAGTTTTCCCTCCATGCTGGTTCCTGAAAGATATATAACCCATATTTCTGAATTTTCATTTCAGTCAAATAAAATAGAGTATCACTAGTTGGTGCCATTGTCTCTTCCTTTAGGAATGCAATATGTTAAGAAGGACAAGTTAGACTTGAGAATGGCCTTGATTGAAATATCCTTTCAGAAAGATACAAGGTAACATAGTAAGTCAGGAGCTGTTCCTGGAAAGGCAGGGAAACAGAAATTAGAGAATATATAAGGGAAGTTGAAACAAAGGGAGGGATTCAGCCATTTGTGGGGTTCAGTCATTTTGGTCAGGGACTTTGGAGGATGAAGATATGAGCCACGTGAGCTTGGCCATGTGAGCTTTGATTGCCCAGGTTAGTAGCCTATGTGTTAAAGGAAGCTAAGGAGTTTGGAGATTTGAACTCTGTGTTGGAGTTTGTTTTGCTGAGTTTGACTTGTGTCTGGGAGAGGCTGTGCAAAGTCCAGGCCTGAGAAGAAAATGAACTCTGCTGGCTCTAGTACTATGGAGTATCTGCTATCTGGAGGAGGACAAGGGGAAGACAACATGGAGGAGTTGGAGCATTAGGGCATTCAAAGGAGCACAGCAAAGGAAGATGTCTTCCAGCATGTGGAGACAAACTCTGACTGACTGGATGTTGTTGAGATGATCAGGACTAAGAGACTGAGGGTTTTGGACAATCTGGGGGAAGGACTTTGGACTATGTTAAGAAAGGTTTTGGGCAATATTGAAGTAATCAAAGTGTTTTTTTTAATTTTTTTATAGTAAATAGGAAATCACTTTGTTTAGTAGTAATAAATTAGTCTGTACTCTAAGAGTCTTGTTCTGGCTTGAAATTTAGTGATAAGCCTAAATGGTGATGGTGGAAAGAATCCAGAAAATTTGAAAGATGGTAAATTGAGGCAAAGTAGTGTAAGAGTTTAAACTAGTTTCTAAGTTGTTTTTTTTTTTCTGCAGTCTTTGGAGCTGGGAGCTGAGAAGTGGCTGCTAGCTAAATCTACATAGCAAAGGTGACTGGTCTGTGAAGGCATTTTACCTGCAGGAGGTAACTGCTTTGAGTCTGTCTGGTAGAAGCAGGCAGATCAGTTGATTTGAGTTATAGAGTTAAAAAATTGAGTTGAATTTTATGTCAGAAAACCTTTTTTTCTTTGACCTGGTTTCATTATGCTGATTTGACACTTCATGACTGTATAATAGCATTTTTCACCCTGGTACTTTTCTGGCCTAGAAAGTTTCTTTTTAAAAATGTTATTAGATACAGCTTAGTCTTCCTTTGGTAGGTAGTTTTATGATATATATTTTTTTCATAGGTATTATCTGTGTGCTTATTTTTAAGGTGGGCTTAATGTGTAGGATACATGGCATTGTTGGTCTTTTCTGATTTTTGTCTAGTTCTTTGGTGAAAAAACTAAAGGAAAATGGAGTGTGAGTTGGAGGCCACTAGTGACAGAGGGACTGTTACAACTGGCAGAAAGAGCTGGGAGTTTAGAAGTTTCCAGCTCCAACTGTGCTGAGCCCGTGGATTCTGGATACCCACAGTGGCCACAAAGGGGCAGCATCGATCTGGGTTTGGGGAAGGTCCTTACTGTGGCTTACACTGAACTATGTAAAGTCCCAAGGGCTTCTTCAGCCTGGGTTTTTCCCAGGAAGTCCCAGGATCTGGTGTTTCACATCACCTGTGCTGTGTTGAGCTCAGGCCATGGAAAACTGAAGGAAGATGGTTTGTTGTTACTTCAGGTACAGGTGTCTCTCCTTAGGGCATTCAATGATTCACTTTCCTTGGAATTTAAACAACTGCTCCTTGCATGTCTAAGGCTAATAACTGTTTTCATTGGAGAAATGGTGTTACATGGTCTCTACATCTTAAATGGAATCTGAACCTCATATTAGGATTGTGCAATGCAATTTAAATGAGTTTTAAATGTTAGAAAGTGAAAAAAGAGAGAATTAAAGAAGAGCTGTCAAATTTTAAAGGAGCAGATAAATTTTCATAAAGTTCTGTGACTTCCGGTATCCAAGATGGTGGATGTTATATCTTGCCTTGGAAGGAAAGTATCCAAGTATTCAGTATCCAAGATGGTGGATGTTATATCTTGCCTGCAGGAAAATGCAAGAGAGCTGAAAGAACATCTGTGACCTAGCACTTGAGACTAAGAAGTAGGAAGTAGATTTGCATAGAGGCCCCCATCCTCTTCTTAGGCAGAGGGAGGAGATAAGAGTGATCTCTGGGAGCAAGGCTCATAGTTGGGGCATCAGAGAGAGCAATCTAGGAGTGTCTCCAGCATGACCTGGACTGTGCTCCTACTCACTCTCCTCACTCAGGCCACAGGTGAGACCTCCAGGGAAGGGACTCATTTTGAGGACACCAGGGCTGATACTTTCTCTCCTGCTCAGGCTTCCATGGGCCCAAACTCAACTCACCTGAGTGTATTTTCCTCTTTTCAGGTTCCTGGGCCCAGTCTGCTCTGACTCAGCCTCCCTCAGTGTCGGGGGCTCCGGGACAGTCGGTCACCATCTCCTGTGCTGGGACCAGCAATGACATAGGGTATAGTTCAGATACTGTATCCTGGTACCAGCAGCTCCCAGGCACCACCCCCAAACTCTTGATTTATTGGACCACTTCTCGGCCCTCTGGGATCCCTGATCGCTTCTCTGGATCCAAGTCAGGCAACACAGCCACTTTGACCATCTCTGGTCTGAAGCCTGAGGATGAGGCTGATTATTACTGTGCCTCATATACAAGAAGTAGTACTCTCCACGGTGGTGCAAATTCATGGGGAAGTGAGATGAGAACTTGCCCTGTGCTCAAAGTGAAACAGGGTGACCATGAAGGGCTTTTTACCTTCACTTTAACACATAAAGGCCTAACTTTAAACACCTACAGGCCTGCTTCTCTCACTCTGAAGCAGGCTCCAAACAGTTTGAACTCTACATTCGTGGGTTCTTTCCACCATCCCCAGCCTTCTCAACCAAAATACCAAACCGATGCAAGACTATCAGTGCAGACTAATTTATTTCTAACAAAGTGAATTTCTAATTACTACAAAAGAAAACATGTAAAACTCAGATTACTTTAACATTGTCCAAAACCTTTCTCAGCATTGTCCAAAGTCCTTTCCCAGATTGCCCAGAAATCCTCAGTCTCTCAGTCCTGATCATCTCACCAAAATCAGCCAGTCAGAGTTCCTCTCCACGTGTTCAAAGATATCTTTCTTTGGGGCGCTCCTTTGGCGTGCTCCTCCTTGCCTTTTATGCTGCCTTTTCCTTGTTGTCTTCAGGTAGCAGGAACTTCCTGGTACCGGACCCAGCCAAGTTCACTTTCTTTTCAGGCCTGTCTTGCACAGCCTCTCGCAGACCGAAGTTAAACTCAGCAAAACAAACTCCAACACTGAGTTCAAATCTGCAAGCTCCTTAATTGCATTCAGCACACATGCTGCCAGCCTGTGCCAACCAAAGGCTATAGGCCTCCAGGCCTAGCCATATCCACATGTCTCACATCTTTACAAATTGCCCAATTCCCATCTCTCCTCCATTGAATCTCTCTATCTGATCTCCATATTTGACTCTCTCTCTTTGTTTGCACACCCTTTATATATCTTGATTTCCCACCTTCCAGGAAACCTGTTTCACCTTGACCATTTCTCTTCTTTCTTCCCCTGCCTCTCCCTGAAGGGAAATTCCAACTTAGGTCATTCTCACATTTAAGCATACCTGTCCTTGAAATCTGCAATCTTAAAACAGGAGACAATGGGGGGGGGGTAGCACACCCTATCAAAAGGCTCCTTCTTGTGCAGATAGGGCTTACCCTCCTTGTGCAGATAGGGCTTCAGCATGTGGCCTTGAGAATTCAGTTCTCCCCTAGATCCTCTACTCTACCATCATGCAAACCACGATGATGCTCTCTTACTTTCTGTATGCAATAAATTTTTTCTCAGCAACTATGATGTGATCCAAGAAAATACTACACTTTCAATTTCCATGGTCACAGGGGATGATTGGCATGGAATTGGGCTGATATCAGGAGTGGAGACAGGTTTCTGCCACTAGAGACCCTGGAATATCTTAGTCTGTATCCCAGCCACTAGTTAATTAATGCTTCTCAGTCTCTTCTGTCCATAGGACTTAAGTTTTGAAAGGTTGGTTACAAGGAACAAGGAGTTGCCACCTCTACCCTCCAGGATCCTTAAACATGCTAAACAGAGATTTCAGCTGCCTTGTGACCACCTGAGCTGTGGGGAGCCTTGAAGATGCTAAACAAAATTTCTGCTGCCAGATACCTCCCCATCCCCGTGCCACTAATGCACCTCATCCAGGGCAGCAGCAGAATAAAACAAACTATTGATTATCATACCTGTCCCATCCTCCACGACCCTGTCCCTATAAAAATAGCTCCCTCTTCAACAGTGGTATGAATTCACTAACCTTTCTCTAGAGTCTGTGAATTTTGCCCAGGAGAGCACATCACAAAGACTTGTCTTAGTTATACCTGGCCTGCCTTTTCTTTTCCCTCTTTTCTCATATCCTTTCATATCTCTGTGGAGAAAGCCTAGTATTTTCTGTAACCTCTGTTCCAGTAAAGTCCACATGTGTTCTAGAATGTCTGGGAATCTGTGAAGGAATATTGATTTTTTCAGTAGGTAGAAAGACAACAAACTTTCTCTTGTGTCCTGCTTTGAAGGAGGTTCCCCTACTCCTTTAATGTGTGGCTATTATTATTGTTAAAAATGAACAAAAGGAGCAAACACAGTAGTTAGAGGAAGAATGAACAGGAATTGTCCACAGTCATTGTTCCTGTTTGTTGTAGCCCTCCAGCCTGGGATGGGGGCTCAATCCAATACTGCAGTGAGATTGAAAGTGATACTGCAGATTGGAACATTTGTAAACATGGGTTGGACTTCTCCAATCAAAGGCAGTTCACAGTTATATGTTCTTGTTTCTCAATGTGTATTTTTCTGTATGCATCAGATCTTAGTATATTATGTATAATTTCAACACAGGACTATGCCTATGCCTGTAAGATAACTTGCCTGATGCTAAGGATGCAACAAGTAAGGATGAATTTTTACTCATTTTTACCAACAACAAGAGTGAGTCTACACTTACTCCTGAAATTGTGTGCTGGTGTTTGTGGAGTGAGAAAGAATCTCAATGAATGGTCGTGGAACAATGTTCTTCAGGTGGCATTTTGCTAACAAATTATTAGCTGATGAAATTAAAGAGGGACCTTGAAAAGTGTCCAAAAAATAAAGATTGGTATCAGTCATTATGTCAAATGTGCCATTTGACACACAGATGAAAATGAGAGGTCCCCAGGCTGGTGTTGTGAGCATAGGCCTGGCTTATTCAGACCTTTCCTACATGTCTTCCAAACCTTCTTTTCCCCATTGGGTCATTCAAATCTACTGAGCTCCATCTCTTTCTTTCCTTATATTTTCTTAAACCATTTAAAGAAATGTGTTTTCTTTGTCTCAATCTTACATTTTTTCTTATTTTATTATAGTTTCCTGAAATCTTTGTACTCGACTCTATTTTCCATCCAATATTTCTTCATTTTTGAATTTCTTGACACTGTTGAGAATTACCTCAGTACCACATGCTTCAATGAAACGCCTAATGGTACAGGTTGGATGATCTTGAAGGGCAGAGTTGAAGCTCCCATTGTGGCAGGACACATTTCATTGAGGAGAAGGACAAGGCAATAAGGAGAGGGGATTATAGGGACAAGAAGGAAACAGGGGACCTGCTATTGAACTGAAATGAAAAATGGGCATGAGTGAAGATGAAACAAGGCAGACATTTTTATTCCACTCAGCTATTTCCCCTGGTACTTGTGTCATAGCCAAGGCCCTAGATTTGGGGGTGATAAGTGGTGCAATTAACCAAGCCTCATTCATTCTAGGAGTTTCTTCCCTCTGAGCAACCTTTTTTTTTTTTTTGACCAGGTCACATGTTTTTATTTTATGATCCCACTTACGTTTGTTTAAATCTTACGTTTACAAGTTAGATTTCTTGCAAATATTGTAATATAGGTAATATAAATTTATTTGATTAGTAAGCCTAGGTAGAATAAAAGGTATTATCCTTTTTTAAAAATTTTTAAATTTATTTATATATAAATTTCACATCATTGCAATCCCAGGGATTTACCCTCTCTCTGAGCACCTTTCTGTGTAATTTTTGAATTACACTAAGGTGCTCAGAAGGGGGGTAAATCCCTCTGAGCACCTTAGTGTAATTCAGAAATAAGGTCATGGTTCTGTATCACTGTTATAAGGATCAAAGAATAAGCCAGATCTCAGTCTCAGATCACAGCCTGATCCCACTGTACACACCCGGGACACAGGCTGACTGAACAGATCTACGGAAACGTGAAGAGAATGAGAGTCCTCAGCTGTGTGTGTCATCACTGGAAAAAGACTGATCAGATTTTCTGGTCCAGCCTGAACCCTGTTCATCACACTCTTAGAGCATGGGATTGTCACAGCTCCTCAGTAGTGAGCACCTCGAGTCCTGTGGTAGAAGGACAGGAACATCCCCATGGGCTGTGTCACTGCCTGGGCTCAGTCTGTACTGATTCAGAAAGTACAGGTCAGAGGGCTGGTACTTCGAGTCAGCTCTGCCACCCTAGGATATAGAAGAATCTAGAGTACAGGGTCAGTTCAGGTTGGGAGAGTTGAGAGAGAGAAGCCGGTAGGGGGAGCAAATGTGCATGGGATAGGACAGGGGATTAGAAGATGTAAGGGAAGCCTTCTGTCTGAAGTCAAATGTAGTGCAAGCATCGGGCTCACCAATCTGTGTAGATTCTCTATTGGTTCTAGGAGTGACACAGGCACACCAGACAGGGCAGGGCCAGGGCCAGGAGGCAAACAAGTCCCCCAGTCCTCAGGAATCTTCACTCTCTTTCTTTGGCCCTTTTTCTCACTGGTGTTCTCTTGTGCTTATGATTCCTCAACTCAGGGTGATGACACCCTTTTATCCTTTCCTCCCAGACCCAGGTGTGCCACTCACACATGCTCACATCCATGAGCCACACAATTATGGGGAGAGTGCAACACCCAGGTGATAGAGGAAACAGCCTGGTTAACTGACTT